>MU860073.1:0-105686 GCA_033296875.1 Achaetomium macrosporum
CCAACTCGCGGCCCAGCAGTGCCCATACCTGGGTATCCAAAACGCCAAACAACCCAATCGAAGCCTCTTCGCAGACTACTCTCATCAAAACACGAATTTCCCGGCATCAAAATAGCTCTCCAACAGAGATTCTAAGGGCTGTCGATGTACTTGCGAAAGGGACATCAAGGATAATGCATAAGTTTGCATTGTTGAAAGCAGAGAACCAGAGCCTTCGAGCAGCAAATGAGGCGCTAAGCAAACGTCGGAGGGCTAAAAGAAAAAGGCTACGGCAAGGAGGATCGCTTACTATACAGGATGGACAGGATTTGCAAGCCCAGAGGGATGTTGAGGTGCAGATAAGGGAGGAAACGCAGGCGGGTAGTGGTCGCAAGCCGAGGGCCGAGACGCGCGCGCGGCGCTGTGGCAGGTGCGGCGAGCCTGGCCATAATGCGCGTACCTGTCAGAAAGTACTATAAGTATATCAAGAAGCCGATTCTGTATGTTTTCTATTGTTTTGAGTTATCTTGGTGGAATTATTTCGGTTTTCGTTTTGTTGGTGCGATTTCGTGGAGCTTTCGGTGATATGGAGCTTTCGGTGATAAACCACGTTAACCTATATAACTTATAATATATCAAGCAAGTTTATCACTATAAGCTTAACAAGAGAATTCTCTTATTAAGTACTTACTTCTAAGAAGGCTTCTAAGATCTAGAATTAACTCTCGACAAAAATAGGATATAGAGTTAGAGTTATATATTAATAGATCCTTTCACTCAGCAAAGTAGAAAGATAGTTCTATTTTATTACTTAGGCTGTAGTAGAAAATTGTGAGGGTTTAGCAGTCCTACAACTTCCTCCGACACTTTTGCTGATTCCGGTTAGTTGGTGGGGCAAGTAGTGCACTAGCTTATATAATCCTGGGAGAGGTGAACTTGGTACAGACACCGCTTGGAAAAGGGGGTGTGCTCCTTCCGCTCCAATGTTGGCATCAGGAACCCACAAGGTTCCAATTTTAAGCAACCCCAGAACCGGGATCATTGGTCCCACATTATCACCGATTCGCCGCCCCGTGGAGATATCGCGGTCCATGGAACGGGCCCGGGAAACTCGGCACGAGCTCCAAAGACACAAAGGAACGAAGAAGGAGGCGCGGCTCAGGGGGCCAACACGCCGATGCCCATCAATTACGGTGGAGAGAGGGACCGTGTAGCTGCTCGCGTCATCGGCTTCCCCCGCCTGTTTCCAGCGGTTACATGCCGCTGCTTTGGACAGTATTCGACAACACATCGTTTTGTTCACGTGTTGGCAGGCGACTTCTCTTTCTCCTCCGTAAGGGACTCCCGTCCCGGTGCTTTGGGCGAATGCCCCGCGTTCCGTCCCACTGGACAATGCTGAGTTGACTCTGACTCCTGAGTCCTAGACGGTAGTGTCCTGACATCAAGAGTATGGAAAGGCAGTTCCAGCCAATCAACGGAGTTACTGATTTGTTCTTGCTGCAGGTCCCGAAAGTCGGACCCTGCGGCTGGCAAGGAACCGCGGTGCTGGATGACTCGAGCCAGCAAATTTGGCCTGTTGCGGGGTTGGCGTTTCGGGGTTCAGCCTTGTTAGAGACGTGGCAGCAGAATCAAGTTGAAACGTCTTGGGGCATCCAGCATGGAAGAACCAACGTGGCCAAACCTCCTACTGTGTACGTAGGTTAACGTTGCGCATTCGTGATCAATGCTGGGTGAGGCCGGCATACGTACTGTGCATCTCAGGCTAGCTCAGGCTAGGTATGCATGCCATTGTGCATTCACCCGGGATTTTTCGTAGGGCGATGTCGGATGGATCAACGGATATCTGCGCTTTGTATGCATCAAAACGGCGATGGCAACGACACTGCCATTCCTTCGTGTCAGACTTCGCACTGATAGGTATGGCCGCAGCATCGGGGTCGGAAGATGGCAGCTGTTGCTCGTGTCCCGTCCTGCCTCCTGTCTGGTCACGAGCCGCGTTGCCTCGTCGGGCCGGTTCAGCAGTTGAAACTGTGCAGTCACAGTCACAGTGGTCATTCGCTGCCCTGCGAGAGGTCACTGTTCAGGGCTTCGGTCTGATGCTGCAAGCCGAACTCCTGCATCCTGAATCCTAGCAAGAGCGGAACCCACACCGCTTCTTCAGCACATGGTTCCGCTGGCCGCCCATTCCTTATGCGAATTGCAGGATGCATCGAGGTCCTGTTGTCTTTGTGCTCCTCCTCGAGGAGGGAAGCAATTTGGGGTTCGAGTTCCACCACATCAGTTGCCTTTCCTCGGCTGGCAAAACTCTGCCGTGGGTTATTAATCAACCTTATGCAGCATCGGACCGCTCGCGCCTTCCCCGGTTCCCTGAAAGGAAAAAGCTAACGAAGGCTGCATCACTCCCTACAAGAAGACTTCAGATCCCCGGGAAGCACGGTGCGGGAGAAGTGGGGGAAATCCTGGGGAAACAAGCAACACGGCGCAACGGCAAGCATTACTTGGCATGGGGCGTACCAAAATCATTCCCTCTGGTCTGAGTAAAGCGTCATATGAGTGCTCTGGCGATACTGCCTTTTTTTGCAACACTCGAGGCAATTGAATCAAGCCGAGACAGACAAGCAGAATGCCCAGACGGAAGATCGCGATGCCAAGACGGTTTGGCAAGCTTGCGAGCCTATCCGCGCATACCTCGAGATGAGAAACGGATGCGTTGTGCCATTGCGATTCACCGATCTAACAAGGGGATCTCGAACGTGTTTCGTTGTGCGGTTCCTTGGCCGAACACGGAGGCACGTTCCTATTCACTCCTTGCTTGTCCGACTGGGCCGAAGGCGCCTCGCCCGCCCCCGGCGACTGAAGAAGAGCTGGATGATGGATGCGGCTGGTGGTGCGTCGACCCGAGGACGGCGTACGTGCTGTGTGGAAGACGGAGACGAGCCGTGGCTCGCTGGCGGCCAGAGGCCACCTCTTGAACAACTGCTTGGTTGCTTGTCAGGGTGAGGCTTTTGGGCTAGGTGCAGATGCGCTACGACGGAAACGAGCCACTCCCCTGGATGTTGATGGAGACCAAACGTGGGGGCGCGATTATCTTGGCTCGTGTGTTTCCCATCCCTCAAATCCTTGATCCCATTTTCCGAGAGCCCCCGGATCAGAGAAAGACATTGATCAGAGGGCCAGTGTACACTACCCGACAGCGGCATAACGAAACCGAAACACCATCCGTGGACCGTCGGGAGCCTGGGCCACGGCTTGTGCTTGGGCAAATGCAAAGCATGCCGTCTGGATGACGAACGCCGAGACCTTGGCGACGGCTCACTGCTGAGTTCCTGGCATACCAAGCAACGCCATCTCAAAGATCTCAGTCCAAGTGTGTGGACCGCACTTCGGCGTTGTCTGGAGTCCAGTAGGATGCAGTCTTGGGTCTATTTCGGGGTTGTTTCTGTAATTGGGTCCGCAGGTTGCTGAAAAATATCGCCTGAACAGTGCTGATGTCCGCAAGCATGAATCTGTATCTGAGGATCATTGGCGGGCAGGATGTCTGGAAGTTGTGAAGCACAATGACTTAAGAGGAGCTGAACTCAGGGTGCTTGCATTTGAACATGTACGCATAAATAAGGTACTACGTACCTGCACGTCCGTACACACATCCACAAAGTATTGCGTACACGAACAGGGATGCCGGCGGCTTGTGCGCCTCAAACCGCCAGGTGTCGCGTGCTGGACGGATATTCGGTCAGCCAGGCGAAGCAGAGAATGATGACAGAAATCACGATGCCAATAACCTTTCGAGCAAATAGTTGAGTGATGAAATGTACTGCACATAGGTACAGGAAGGAATGGGAACACCGTTCAGCTTGAGACAAACCTGACAGCAGGCAACGATCCCACAGATGATGAGTGTCATGACGCTCCCTCAATGGGCTTTTCCTGCTTTGTTGAGCTTCCTTCTCTTTGGTGCACGAGTGCACGAGCGGAAAGGCGGACGGAAGAAATCAGCGAATTCAGGTTGGGGAACCCCACGCTAGCGATGACGGAGTGGAGCCCTGGGGTCAGGCAGGTTCTTGGATGCGATCAACCAGAAGAGTACCCGTTACCTCGCCAGTCAACAGCGAAGAACACTTGTGTCGGAGGTAAGATGTCCCCGAAAAGGGACCAGATCTCAGTCCATCAACTTGCTCTAAACCAGCACTTCTGTGTAACCTGCACGAATATGTTGGTGTTGTTCTGTTCCGCAACTTCCACTGATGCTCGGGCGTCGACACTGGTCCGAAGTTGCCGCATTGGGAACAGCACAAACTCGAGCTTAAGGTCAGAGAGATCTTCCAGGAACAACAAAATAGCAGAGAACGACCAGCACACACTAGGCTTCCTGTGTCGGCTTTTGGATGTAAGGCCAACAGCAGCTGGTGCGTCCTGGATATTGCGGCATATTTCTGCGGGCTTGGTCATTCCATTAAGCGCCTTGGCGATAGAAGCACGAGTCGGCAGGGAACGGCAGACACAGCAACAGAGTTGTTTTCCACCAGAGAAGCCCGGCTTGTGAGCCCGATATGCCCTCGATGATGCTCAGCTGCGTTCCATCAGAATCAGGGTAGTTTGCTACCTTTGTGTAAGACGATTTTGAACAAACGGGATGGATGTTGTCTGGTACCGGAGACTTCGCGTTGGTCGATGAACACCTGCCAAAAACGCTGGTCATGCCTTTTTTCGGCCAATCAGAGCTCGGCTCTACATCTGGGGTTAAATCGCTCTCTCCTCGGCCTCTCGGCGCTGAGGGTGGGGGTGGGGTATCTTCCATTGTATTGAGTACCTTCCGGAGCTCACCTTGCAATACACAGTACACGAATGCCGTGACAATCACCAGGTAGTGTGGCCTGTCTTGGAGGTCGGGCACGTTTCAAGCAGGACAGGGAGCACGACATTCAAGACAAGTTGGGCAAACCAGAGCGTTCTGGCGGCCAGTGGTTGTTGGGTACACGGGTAGACAGGGAGACACTGGACTGCCACAGCTATATACTCAATTAGCCACCCGCAGACATAATACCTTTCAGCAGACTGCTTCGCCTTGGGTGTGACTGATCGTGACAGCACGATTGGGGCAAATCTCCCACTGGAGTTGTGTGGTTGCTACGTATCGGGTACGCCACCATCCAAAGAGCGAAAGACGAGGGGCGACCGGCCTCGGCTTTTTAATCGGGCGGTGCCTTGTGGGGACCAGGTTGGCCTTGCGACTGAACTCTGAACCGTCCGCCCAGAAAACGCCGACGCTTGCGAGGTACTGGCTACCTGCCCGAACTTGTCGAGACAGGACAACCTGGAAACCCTGATGCGCCTAGTGTGCGTTACCGCAGTAGGTCTCGTTGCAGAGGCATTTACCGATTTTAACATCTAATGAGTTACTCCGCACGAGTTATCTGGAGCGCCCCGCCCTCGATACAGACACCGAGTGCTGGGCGCTTGTCCATTGAGACCTTCGGATGGCCAAGGACTTGCGCTAACAGTGAGACGGGCAACCCCACCGCTCGGTCCCCCCAACGCCCCCCTGAAGACCCTACTTGAGCAGCGCATCAGCCCTTCATCCAGTCGGTCCGTCCGACCAACCTTTTCTTGCAGGAGGCAAAAAAACCACGGCATTCGTCACTCAAAACAGCAGACTTGCCCCAGTTTCCAGGTTGCGATGTTGCTATCGTCGTTGTTATAACCATTCGCCAGCAGGTAATCATTCGCCAGCGGGCGCACCTTTTTCTCTACTCTTTCCCCTTTCCACCTTTGGCTTCAATCTCGCCATTCTAGCACCCACGACTGCCAAGAGCGAGCGAACCAACCGGCATTCGAACTTGTAGATCTCTGGCCGCTTTTGTGCCTTGGACAGCACGCCACGCCTGCTGCACGGGCTACACAAATCTCGCCTTAGACGGATTCCAGCCTTGGCAACGAGCGATTGACGTTTCCCCAGAGGACGCCCAGAGCCGGATCGCTCCTCATATAACATAGCCAGTGGTCCGCTCTCCAGACCGGCACACTAGATCGTGTTTCCGTCGGCGAGAGCCACAGCAGTCACCCGACGTTCGGTTCCATTCCGGGAGAAGCATTCGAAGTGCGTGCCTTGCAGGAGAGGAAAGCTGTGCTTGCAACAAAAGGTCTTGGGGTCTGTCAGAACCGGCTTTCAGCGCGCTTGGTCACGCCGACGGGCCGCGCCGGAAATCCAGTTTCAGCGGCCTGTGTGCGGCCCTTCGTGCTAATTGCTGCCGAGCGGTTGCCGGGCGCTGACGTACCCTTGTTCAGAGGGACCAAGACTCTCGTTGCCTGCCACTCCTTCCCTGCTTGCTGCCGCCGTCGGACGGCTTGTTTGCGCAAATGGCCGTCTCGGTGCTTGCTGCTGCGGCGACGCAGACCTCTTCTTTAGGTATCTTCACACTCTTTGATTTGAGCCACGAGCGGCTTCCCCTTCCTCCTCCTTCCCCTCATTCTACCACTAGCAAACCCGCAGTGGACCCGGCATTTCTGACGCCATTAGACACTTCGTGCGACCAACTCTCCAACAAGTCGAGCCTCTCGTCGTCGCCACGGCAATATCCTACCGATTTGACACACCCCATTCTCGAAGAAGGCGATGAGACCGACAGCGAGGCGGTAATTGAACCCGTCACTCCTGTGAGCGGCCGCCAGTCGCAGGATTTTCAGACATTTCCAAACCCGGACGGCCAGCTAGACGCACCGCTTGTCGACTCCTCTGCGCCTCCTCTGCAAAAGGGCTCCCGAAGTCCCCAGCGAATCCCGCGAGCAGCGCCCCCTTCAACTCCCGCCCCGGCGACTTCGTCAGCGGCCGACCAGGATCCCCAGACTGCGCAGCCTCCGAGACGTTCTTTTGGCTCGACGTCCAGTTTTAAACGCACCATGTCAAGTTTTCTAAGGCGTGTCGGCTCGGACAAGGCTGCACTTGTCACTGAGCATGCGAACTCATCGGCTTTGAACTTGTCAGAGACTGCGCAACGAAGGCTGCCAACACGGCGGTGGTCAATGAACAGGAGCTCGGCTACTACCCGCTCCAACACGCCGCCATCGCCCAGCTCACCGCTCGAGATCGCCATCAAGACAAGGGAAGATGCGTCTAGGCCGACCGTACCAGCCCCAGAAGCTTTCCTGAAGCACAAAGTGCGTGCCGCCACGGGCTTCGCATTGCGTTCTCGCCATCATGGAAGAGAAACACCGTCGAGACAGGAGCTGCAGCTTAGGCGACGCGCGAGCAGTTTCGATTACTCGAAGGAAGAGAGGCCGGTGGTGGCAGATTCCGACAAGCCTATCCACATGGAGAGGTCTCTCTGGGGCCTACCTGCCGAGACTGGTACCGGTGTCAAGGCTCGCCGCATGAGTCTGAGCTTGCCCGACGATTTCACCGTGGACGTGGCCGAGCTGTCTTCGGAATATGAATATCAGCACAAGCTATTGGGCCGGCATGGGAAGCACTTGGGCAAGGGTGCGACTTCCAAGGTCACCTTGATGGTGAGCAAAACCGGCGGTGAGCTCTACGCTGTGAAAGAGTTTCGAGGCAAGTCGTCGAGCGAGACGAAGGAGGAGTATGAAAAGAAGATCAAGTCAGAATACACACTGGCTAAGAGCCTGCACCATCCGAACATCGTCGACACAATACGACTTTGCATCGACCGCGGCCGCTGGAACCATGTCATGGAGTACTGTGAGGACGGCGACTTGTTCACGCTCGTGAACAAAAAATACCTCAAGGCCGAGGACAGGGAAAAGGATCGCTTGTGCCTCTTCAAGCAATTGGTCACGGGAATCCACTACCTGCACTCGAACGGCATCGCCCACCGCGACATCAAGCTTGAGAATCTGCTGATCACCAAAGAGTGCCGGCTGAAGATCACTGACTTTGGTGTCTCGGAGGTCTTTTCGGGCATTCACCCCGGGCTCAGGGAAGCTGGCGGGCAGTGCGGTAGGAATATGGGAGAGGTGCGGCTCTGCGCTCCGGGTATCTGCGGCAGCCTTCCCTACATCTCACCCGAAGTGCTCAAGAAGAAGGACAAGTACGACCCCCGTGGCTTGGATGTCTGGAGCTCGGCGATTGTCATGGTGAATCTCATCTTTGGGGCGCCTCTGTGGCACAAGGCCGAGCTCAGTGAGAATGCCTCGCCGCGGGATAACTATGCCAGCCTGGTTCGCGGCTGGGAAAAGTGGAGGGCCAGCCACACCAACGACTCCGAGGTCGCGATCACGGACATGGATTACCCGCACGTGTTTGTGTTCGACACATTCGTCAAGCCCCCGGCTTTGCGGCGAGTACTCCTCCAGATGCTCAACCCCGACCCGGAGAAGCGGATTACGATCGCGGACGTGGTCAACAACCGGTGGGTGAAGAACATCGAGTGCTGCCAGACCGAGAGCTTCGACGAACCCAACGGCGCGAACATGATCGACGCCTCCAAGAAGCTGTGCCAGCAGCGCGTGAGTGGCAAAAAGATCTACTGCCACAACCACCTCCCTCCGAAGGACCATAGCACCCATTCCTTGGGCAAGATGCCGGGTAGTGCTGGGTATTAAAAGCCAAGACAGCTTCCGACACTTCGAGGAGGGGGTGATTTTGGGACACGCTTCTCCCTTGTCTTCTCCTTTCTTGCATCGATCATTTAACTATTTTCCTTGTAATTGGGTTCAGGAGCAAACCTGCAAAACATACAAGGCGTTACAGGGGCGGCCAAGATGCAACATATCACACATTATCGGGCAATCTATTCGTTTTGCAACAGGCCTCGAGTGGCACAGGCCAGTTAGAATTTTGACATTGGCCTTGTCATGCTCGAGATTCTGTTATTTCCTGTTTATTCTCGCTGCATGATGACGAGAGGAGGACTGACGCGTCACCAGCGACACGCTGTTGAGTGAAGTACATATGTTTGATGTTACATATAGACGGGGTATGCCGTCAAGCGGCCTAGTCATGTACAGTTTGGCCACAGGGCAAAGGGAGGCAGAGAAGGGTTGGGGAGTGGAGTTACGCATAGTCACGTATTGCTTTCCTCGCACTTCCCTTCTGTTGCTTCCTATGAGACAGGGTTCGTCTTTTACAGGAGGCGAAGAATTGACCTTCAGTCTGCCCCGTTTCGCTTTCTGATCCCACCGAGACTGCTCAGTTGACCTGCCAAGTTGTTAGTTACGCCCGGCGCCCAAGAATGCGGTTGGAAGAGGTTACCTAGGTACGTTGAAGGCGCCGGGTCAGCGGATTCCCAGTGGATTTCAACTCACAGCCCACGCTATTGGGCCGCCTAAGGAACACCCCATCACTTGCCTCTGCTGTCGCGTTAATAACCCGAGCCCAGCCGAGTCATGAACACTCCCGCAGCAATTGATGGCGATCCCGACTTGGCCCGTCAGAACGGGAGCCCATGAGCATCTCACAAGCGTGGGACAACATTGCCGACGAACGGAAGCCATGACGGCGTGGAGCACTGATCTGCCATTGCCGTCTCTTCTTGATGATCGCATGGCAGAGGTATGATTAATTCTTCGCCTTCCAGATTCTCCGGACGCCGCCAATAACCAACCTCGAAGCTGCATGGGTGGAACCTACCGCCAACCCCCGCGTTTTCCGCCCCTTGCTGCACAACACTGGCTTGTCCACCCACTTGGATCGCCTTGGATTGGGAAGGTTGAAAGAGAGATGAGAGGCTGTTCATCAGTCTTTGTTCGATCCAACACGTAACTAGTGAACTCCAAAGTTGACCGCTTCTCGTTTTCTCACCTTCACACAACCTGAGATTCCCCTCGCCTTTTCCTTTCTCCGCGGCATTTATCGGATGGATTCGCCGCTCGGCCGAGGCTAGGTCACCCTTCGCCGGCTTAGCTAATGATCAAGCTGGCACTCAGGAGTGGAGAATCACTCACTCTCCAGTGTCGTTCTTCTTGGCCGGCAGAGTGCTACTATTCGTCTCGAACACAGGAACCGGATCTTCCTTTTTTGGCCATGCCTCTATAAATCGGCTTCCCCGTTTCGGCCGAGCTCTGTGCGAGGCGCGGATGGTTCAAGAATGTCCTGTTAAGATCGATGCCTTCTGTTGCTCGTGTTGCGCACTTGTTTTTCTCGTCGGGATCAGTTTTGAGGTTGGCAGCCTCAAATGAAGCCAAGCCGGTCTAAATACGTGCACGATGAGACTCGGGTCACCGTTGTCATTTGCACAGACCATTGTTCACTGCCAAGATGCCGAGTCTCTCTGGGCTTGGGGCGGCGTATGTAGGGGTTGAAGAGCCTGGGATTTCGCTACATTCCTCACACTAGGTACAGCGGCATGTCGAGATCGGACCTCGTGTGAATGACAGGAGCCCCCACAATTATCACAAGGGAAACATATGAGCTCGCCATCTGAATAGGGGAACGCACCACCAAAGGCAGAGGGCCTGAAACTCATACCCCCTCATCACAACCGGAATGTCCTCATAAAGTCTTTCCCCGAATCCTCTTGCTCGCCTGCCAAGGAGTATCGGCTAAAGGCCTCAGTAGAATGTGACACCAACACCAGGAACTGTCTAACTAGCTGCAAGACAGACGATAGGATGCTACACGGCATGCGTTACGTGGGGGGAAGGGGCCACACACTTCTTTTCGTGGGACACTAGTCTCTCTACTGTTATGTCCTGTTCTAGTCTTTGATCTGCACGCTGAGGAGCTGACTTCAGACAGACAACTTCTGACTTGGACGACAGAAGCCGTGCATGCGGGCGGGGTATCGAATACAGCTTCGCCCCAAATGCTGTGTTACTCCAAGCTTATTCTCTCTGCTTGCATCGCAAGGGGTGTAGTGGGTACCGGGGTTTGTGTTACCTAGTCAGAAGTAAAACTGCGATGCGAGGACTCGGTGCCAGGAGGGGAAAGTGCTCTGCCTACCTACCTAACCTTCCTTACCTTGATGATTGGGGCAACTTAGACAACCAGCATCGGCCATCCACACGCATCGTTATCCCTTCTCGCATCCACCCATCGCTTCTCCAACCATCCACACCCTCAGACACACCGCCTAGAGTGAATTCATCCAGACTCATGCTGTCAAACACATTCTCTTGACCTACCGGTCAAGTGAGCATGACCTCTCCTCTCTCCCCCCACGATCGATCCCATAGCTCGGCGCACTAGCGGCCAGCCTGAGAGCCGGCCCAGTATGGCAGATGCAGCTGCTCAACGCCACTTGACGGGCACGCCGGCGGTGGACGACAGCCATTCGTCCATCGTCCGGGTCTGATGGTGTCGCGAAGATTGGTATGATTGGGCCTACCGAGAACGCACAAATGCTTAGTTCCTGCACTGCACAGTCGACGCACCTTGGTAGTGTCATACCAGCAGACAGTCTTCTGTGGGGCCCAGAACAAGCCACTACCAAACCATGTGACGTCCCTCGAGAATCTCGGAGAGTGCCTAAGGAATGTACCATGAACAATCCAGGTGGTTGTGGGTGGGTAAGTAGAAGTAACTCCAGGGCGAGACAACGGAGTTTAGATATGGTAAGAGCCGCCTCGGTCAATACATAGTTTCGCATTGTCCAAAGAGCTAAAATCGCTACCCGGCCCTGTTACCCTTTGAATGCCGGAGTGAGAGATAGAGAATGGACCAGAACCGCTATAGTCGCTACTGCTATCCTGAATGAACCTACCAATGTCCTGTATGCGAAGTATAGCAGGCTTCATACTTCATTCAATATCCCCCTTTCCGGTACAAGACCTGATGAGGAAGCAGGTAGACATTCAACCCGCCCTGCATTTTCAAGGGGCTTGGACAACTTTGACAATGACCTTACAAGTCAACATCTCCTTTTTGTCGATGATGGCAAATCACAGAACGGCCACGCAATTTCGGGGCAAGATGGGTTCCCGGCAGACGGGGCCAGCAGCAAAGGCAGAAGGGGTGGCAGGATGGGCCATCAAGCGCTGGAACATTGACAAATTGGTATATAACAACCACCCCAAGCGACAGAACGATGCCACCCACCGAGTCAAAGATATCTTGTTCACTCCTCCAAGACACACATGGCTTGTAATTCGTTCCTTTTTATTCTTCACGTGTGTTGTTCGCCAAATCCGCAGTGCTCGTCGCGCCTCTACTCCAGACTAATTCTTTGATGAATGTGTCAACCGAGGGGGAATAGAGGTAGATGTGTAGGGGGTAAAATGACCAGATATCAGGGGAGGCAAAAGACAAAAGTCGGGACCCCATTCCCGAGAGAAATAAACTGATTAAGATGTCCGCAGGCCCGGTTCTATCCATGACCCAGACATGTTTCCCAGAGCGTGGCTCATGCCCAACTTTGCCCCCGATTCCTCCCGCGCCCGGGTCTCAGCTGGGTCGTCGTGATGCCCCAGAACACTGTTCGGAGACTACCGCAGCCATAACGCGCTCTTCGGAGCATGTTGCGCTTTTCGAACCATACAGATCTCAGGTGTGCAAGGGGCGGCGGGCTGAATCCGCGTGTGATGGCGGTAGGGTGCAGCGGTTGGCACCGTGACGGGATGGGGTTATGTGTCGGCTGAAGCAGGATCGTAGCTAGCCCCCGAAAACAATCGCTGAATATATCGAGGCGGGCAGCCACTAGCTTGCTCCGTTCACAGGGCCGCGCGCGCGCGATATAGGGAACGGACTCTGGATGCCCATCCTTTCTTGGGTATCCGCTCTCTGGTAGACCTCGAGAAGGGCCGTCTGATCATCAGCGGAAAGGTGATTTAGCAGCGTCGCACAGAGCTGAGGCTGCTCTTCTTGCAGCTCTGCAAGGGTATTGTCAGCAAAGCAAAGGCAGTTAGTTTGCGCTCGGTGAAAGCGCCGAAGCTTACTCTTGAAGCAATCTCTGAAGGCAAGATAAGGGTCGATCCTGTCAAGTGGCGACTCCAGCAACACACTATCTTCGCCGAGTTCGTCTCCGGACTCTTCGATGTCTGCTGCCTTGAGCTTTTGCGCCTGGTTGCAAACATGTGTCAGCAAACTTACGCAACGGAGTCGTCCCATAAGTGTCGACTGAGTGAGATGAGACGCCAAAAGAGATGTGCATCGATATGCTTACCTCCTCATTCAGGAACTCCAAATAAGCGGTGCTTTCGTCTTTAGCGTCGCTGTTTGGTTCCTCTTCGTTCTCCGCTCCATTCCAGTTTGCCTCTTCATCGTCCCACTCATCATCGCTCTCTTCATATCCGTATGTCCCGCTGTCGAACTGGAAATCGTCCTTGAGCGCCTCCTCACGATCTTCGAGAGTGTCAGCTGAGGCGACTTGACACGCTGTTAAGGCCTACACTTACTGCGCATAGCTTCCGGCAGAGTGTCGAAGAGGATCTTGATACCCTGTCGGTGTGTCAGTTGATGTTGCCGAGTCATGGGGGGTGGGCGGACTAACCTGGAGTAGTCTCGGCCATCCTTCCGAAACGCTGGCCGGAATCTGATCTGGTTTGATATTAAGCAGTGCAATGATGGCCAAGATGCACAGCTGCTTGTCATGGACTCGAGTGAAAGACGCCATGCTCCCGAACCACAGACTGAAGAACTTGTTGGTCCAGCCCTGAGTCTCGAGGATCTGAAGTGAAAGGATGGGGTCATAATAAATAGCGTTGATGACCATTTCCATCAGGTGAACCTTGTAGGACTTCAGTTTCACTTCCTCGCTGACCAGGACACCCATTGCCATGTTAATGAATCCGTGGACACAATTGTTGATGTGGCCTCGGAGGCTGAGCATCATTGCTTCTGCAAGCTTGCAAGCGCATATCCGGTCGACACCGCCAACCTTGTTGTCGGTGAACATATCCGAAACCATCGAGAACAGCGCCTCCACATACTCGGGCTTCTCCATGAGTTGTGGCGCGCCATACTGCACAAAGTTGTCCAGCGCCGGCAGCATGTCCTCAAGGTAGAGTTCGGCGCCGGACTTGAAAGTTGCATGAACAAGCTCGAACGCCTTCCACATGGTAGGAGAAATTTGCTTGGCGGCAAAGGTGCAGCTGTCGATGATTTCGAACACCTCATTGTATAAGTCTTGAATTCCGTCAGTAACGATGGTTCGGAATTACAACACTAGAGTATACGGCCGGCAAGGGGAATTCCTTACCGTAGAGTTTGTTCTCGAGCGTGATTTGGATAACAGGCATCAAAACACTCTCGATATGAAGCAGGATGTCTGGCGTGCTCTCAAGCGTGAGAATGAGCGTACCAATGGTCTGCAGGACTCCCAAAGCCGTGATGCTCTTGTCATCGAGGAAGTCGCCGTAGTCGTTGTCAAGATCGTCCCGCTTCTCGCTGTTTTCCAGCAACTCTCTGACGATACGCAAGTACGTGTCGCGGAGCTGCTCACTCAGAGCCACTGCGAACGGAGTGAGCTCTGCAGCGAACACTTCAACAAAGTCCTCCATGACATTGGCAAGGGCATCAATATCAGCCTCATTGGCCAACTTCAAGAGCTGCTGCATAATGGTCGGAATGCTTGTCTGCATGCTTGCCCGGATGATGTCGTGTCTAATCAGGGGCTGCAGCGCTAGAGCTGCCGTAACACGAACGGGCAGTTTCGGGTCAGCCATGCGGTCGAGGATATGTCTGTAGACGGCGAGAAGGTTGTTTTGATCCTTGAAGTCCAGCTGCTCGAACTTCTCGATAGTGTCGCAAGCACGAGCGCGAAGGAACCCCTGATCGCTGGTGAAGTCTGGGAAGACGTAGCGGACGATGAAGTATTCCACCTGGGAAGCGATCGGCGACTTCTTGCCTAGAATGACGGGGGCTAGGGTCCCGATCATGCGCAGAGCACCCTCCTTCGCAATGTGGTTCTTGCTCCCCTCGGGCGCTTGCTCGTACTCGTTGACCACCTGGTTGATGAAGGTGAGAAGTTCAAATGTCTGTTTTCTCCTCGCCTTGGTCAGTGTGACTAAGAAGTTAGTGGCCGAAACATCCGGCGCGGAAACCTCCTCATAAAAGTTGAGTTTCCGGTGGAGGTACTCCTCAGGTTCATCCTCAAACTTCTCGATGTCCTCCTCGGTTAGGCAAAGGACTGGGAAGATGAAATGAGTAACCAAGTTGGTCAAATGCGGCTTCAGATGCGCCCACATATCCTTGGGCCGAATGCACTCATCCAGGAACACGATAGTATAGGAAAGGCAAGGCCGGCTGAGCCAGATGGTCTTGGCCACCCACTTCTCGATCTCCTGGAGGTAATGCTTGAGGATCTCCGGGGCGACCTGGGCTGAGAATTCCTTGATGAACCGCGTTGGTGGTTCAACCGACCTGTCTAGAGCTGCCTGCATATTGCCATGCCTACGCTACGTTAGCCGCTGTGCCACGGGAGAAGGAAACCTCGCGCAAAGGGCCTATCCATACCTGATATAGAGACGGTTCAAATTGAAGTACGCCCATTTCTTTGCCTTCCACCAATGGTGGCGCTCCCGTTCCAGGGGTTCACCTACCATGGCAGATTCGGGAATAGGCTTGGACACAGTCTGGAGGAAGACCGTACACCATCCGAGGTTGACAGCGCTCTGCCGGAGAAAGTCGCAAAGTTCAAGCTATGGCCAATGTTAACCCGCTTGCCCCGGTTCTTGTCTCAAACAACCTGCAGGACCTACCCATGTGGCATGCTTGTAACACTTGAGGGCAATGTGTAGCATCTCGCCAGCCTCATCGCTGTCCTGGTTCACCAGCTCGTTGCATATCACCAGCAACCTGGGGAAAGTGGCCTCGATGATCTTGTCGAAGTGGGCTCTGCTATCACTATCGCTCGCCTTGAAACGGTAGGCTCGGCAGACCGCCAATAGACACTGCAAGCCGGCCAAGACCGACCGTGCATCGTTGGTGTTAAGAAGCTGCAAGGCGTAGTCCATGAACGTCGGCCATCGCTCGGGGAAGTCGAAGTGCAGGATGCGCTGCAGAATCGGCACGAGCTGGTGCCGCACCAGGTTTTGGGAGCCTGCGAGGATGGGCAATAACCGTTCTCGGAAGCGCGCCTTCTCATCGTCGGGTATCAACGTATCGTTTGGGTAGTATTCGGAACGGTCCCAGGCACGGTTGACCCGGTTCTTGAGGTAAATGACAGCTACGAGGTTCGTTAGCACCGCGACCGGAGCCAGAAGGGGACAAGAACAGCTTGGATGGGAACATTGTCCGCGGGGGTTAGTCTCGCGGGAGGCAGGGGCAGCCATACTTGGGAGCTGAAGATTGCCATTTTGCTCTGACTGGACGAGATCCAGCAGGACATCTGTGAAACCAGGTTGGCCCTCGGCCTGCGGCATACGAAGGTCAGCGTTGGGACATGAAGGCTGCCGGCGAGGGCATGCTGTCGCGGGGCCGACTCTACGGGATGAGGTGCATCCCAACGGCGCACGCACAAACACAACAAACATGCCCACGCCCACACCCACATGGACGTACCTGCTTCAGCTGAATCTCAGCCCTCCGGCGGACGTCGGCATCAGCGTCGAGCGTCGCAGCGATGCAGCTTCGAATCGCGGCGGCATCCATTGTGGGCAAGCTGTCGGGCCAGCTATCGCATCAAAGGCGCTTCGTAGGGCAGTAGTATTGGGTAGAAGGAAATGGCCGGAAGCCAAAGGGCGATGTTTGTCGAGGGGTCCAGAAAAAATTTGGGCCAAAATCTGGCTGCAAAGCCAGGCAGGCCCCGAAATGGCGGGGCAGAGGTGGGAGTGGGTTCGGGCAGGCGCTGTCAGAGCAGGTAACCGCCCAGCTTCCAGCGGCAAGGGCACCCAGACCTCCTGAGCAAGCACCAGGTCCTAGCTGTGTGAACTTGAGATTCAGATGACAAAATAAAAGAAACGAGCTCTCTTATCGAGCAAAGAAGATTATATCTTGAATTCGCAGTCTATGCACGCTTTTACGCGGGAACTCGGTTGTTGTGTGCACGACGAAGAAACCAGAGTAGTCATCCCGTCTTTGGAACCGAAAACACCAACTTCAACTCTCACACTCTCTCACTTGGGCTGTGAGACACCGGACTGCTGAACCCACACCAGCCCAGGGCTGAATTGGAAGCTGACCTCTCTTTTCCCAAGTTGTATTCACCAATAGAAAAGCAGCAAATCTGTCTCTGCTTGCTTCCGAAGACGCCACGATGTTTCTTATCCCCAGCTCGACAGACGGGCGGCTCGCAACAGAAGACTCGCAGGTCGTCCTATTGCTCGGAGATGTGTGAGGCGCGTGTAACTGTGTACGGTAGTAGGGTCTGAGCACCATGTGGCCCCCATGTTACCCGGCCGCCTGGAAGTACCGGGCATACGGATCCGTACACGACTCGATCTCCTCCTCCAGGATTCAGACAAGCGGGATCTAGAGTTGGTGTTCTTTGGGCAGAACGCCCGGGATCAGATTCCTGTACCGAGATCTCGCTCACCGCCTTCGTTGTCCCTGACTCTCTCGGACCCTTCCCCTCCACACAACATCCATGCCCCACCAGGCGCAAGACTCTGAAAGGACCCCACTGGTTGGGGTCCCATTGTGGACGACGCAACAGGGCTTTCCGCACACACACTTCGACGACGACCAACATAAATTACTGTGCACACGCCGCCAACTCTCTGAAATGTAGTGATAATCCATTGGCTACCTTCAAGTCAAGAAGTTGAATGGTTATGTTGCACGAATGCTGGAGCTCGGCCTCAAGATCACGAATATTCTGTCAGTCTCTCCTTCCACTGTGTGCCCTACCTATGTGCCTAAGTACGTTTGTATTTACCCCAGATAAGACGGTTAGCGGAGTGGACCCTGCTAACGTGCTTGCCGCCCAACCTTCGCAAAGGTAAGCTTGAGGGACCTAAGCCTGTGAAAAATCACAGATACCTTATACAAGCACAACACGAAATCCTTGATCAAACCCTCCTTGACTGTTCAGAGTGACGCCGAAGGTGACGGAGACCATGAAAGTGAACATGAGATGACAAACAGTTACCTAGGTGCCTGGTCCATCAGCCCTCACATCATGAGCCTCAGATCGCTGTTTCATGACAGTGCAGTCGACCCCACGGAGCCTAGCAGAGATCTGAATGATGGCAGGCGCGGCTCTTTCCGCCGTGGTGTGCAAGCGATGCTTAGGTGGGGAGACAAGAAATACTCTGAGCAGTTACCGAGCTCAGTTCTCTAACTCGCAAATCTCGCTCCATCATGAAGATTTGATATCAGAGGCGAGCTGTGAAGTTCCCCATTGTCGCGACAGGATAGTACAGAAAGGAACTTGAAGTGATGAAAGCGCCAGGTGTCATCTCAAGCAATCGTGAACAAACATTCAGCATGATCCGCGAAAAACAGGCGCAAAAGACGCAAATGCCGCTGAAGAGCTCGGTTCATTTCCCGTTCCATGCCTCGAATTGCATCTCGGATATGGCCCAAACTCCTTAACACCACAACATACACAAGGCGGAGAGAAAACCACGAAATTAAACAGCCAAAAATCTTAGATCCTCCCTGCATTGCCCGACCGTCGTTCCGTTCCGTATCCAGGATTGTATACCACACACGCTTTGGAGAACGACTGCTAACAAAGGCTCATTGACCTAATTAAACCCAGATGTGACACCAGGCAACGAATCCTCCTGAATCGGAGTGCATTGCCTGCCCCTGAGAGCTGTGGTTAGGCGTCAGTCAGCATCTCATTTCGAACGTGGTGTTGCAATCGACATTCAACGTGGCCAATCTCCGGACTAAGAAACGGCAAGGAAAAGAAATGCGACTGACAAATGACAAGTGCCACGACCAGACAGATCCAGGAGAGGAAGGTCGATGGCGGTATCCCTTGGGAAATGTGTGAAGTGGTATCAGATCCAGACGCTGTCATATCTTGGCCTTTTCCAGATAACCAGTCCTAACACGGAGGAATCCTTAAACGGAGATGTCTCTCTAACCACGGCTGTCGTCGGAATAATGGCGATATTCTTGGCTTCCTCCAGTGGTTTCCAGTTGGGTGAATGTGAATACCTGCCTGGAGTCGTTGAACGGTTCATGCACGGGATGGGGTCCTGATAAAGAGTATGTCCATGCAACAAGATGCTGTCATTCAGATCGCTGGCGTGAACGCGGAAATCCGGAATCAGTGTGATGAGCGTTCTTGAGCGTCAGAGCGATCCGCGGCTGTCAAGGAAGCAAAGGACAGAGCCAGAGTAAAAACGCAGACGAGAGCAACCGGTGATGTCCGAGAAGTGGCCCGGTAGGACGGAGGAGCACCTGACGCTCGACCTTACCATTTGTGTCTGTCCTTGCTGCTAGAGCATCACCCATGTAGGGTATGACCAGCAAAGGAAATAAAACAGTCCCAAGGGCGAGCTGGGAAGCTCCGAAGCCCTAAACTCCTTTTCAAGAGCGGAAAAGAGCAACAGTGGCCCGGCCTGTTCTGCTCAGAAAGGCAGGATTGTGCCATTTTCCTTGAACTAGGTCCGTTCCAGGGCAATGGTTTGAGTAGTCCATGGGCTGCAGTCCAGGTAGAGACCAGCAACGGTATTGAGTCCAGGTGAGATCCAGAGGCCAGAAGAGGAAGTGGTATGAACGGCTTGAAACACTGTCCAAGGTCTCGAGAGTCCATCCATCGGTCTTCCGGTTCCGCTGTACAAGTCCATCCAGCCTGTGGGGTGTTAGTCAACTTAAACTCACTTTTCGCCACCTGAGATGCCCGCGATGAGAGAATCATGTAGCACATTGTCATCCGAGGAGGGGTACGAGTTGATATGTACAGGTTCGCTGGATGTCCACTCACCTTAGCTGTCCGGCCGTGGCCTCGGGCTGTTGTTGGTGGGAGGATATTGGTAGTTGGAATCCAGGAGTTGTGCGCAAAAGGCAACGGTCCATCAGATGAGGAAGTCCAGAGCCAGCAAAATCCATGATGATGGGAAGGTCCTGGCAGCGGTCCGGACAGCAAGGAGAGGAACCACCCATAGCGGAGAGAAAATACCGAGTCGACATCACCCGCTTCGTTCCCAGTGCATCGGAATCCCAGGCCTTGTGGTATCACGCACCCCTCGAAGTCTGCCTCGAGGTGTGAAACATAAATAGCATAACATCATACGTCGTTTGACTCCCGCCCATTGATGCCGCCGCCCAGAAATTGCCGGTAAGAGGTGGAATGCCCATTTGGCGGGAATCCCTGGCCAGTCCGGATATCCAGTGGAAGCATTGACCGGCAGAGCCGGAAACGCGGGTGGAAAGACCAGAAAATCATCATCATCCGAAGGCCTAGAGGTGCAACTTGCAGCTCTGGAAGTCTGTCCATCTCCTGTCCTGGGTCTATTCATGGATGATGGCCATTAAGGTCGAACAGTAGCCGAGCCCGGGAAAGCGAAAATCAATAAAGAAAAACGGGAAAGAATCAATGACCAATGTCCAGGTCACGGTATTAACAAGAATGAACATCAAACAGTCCATGAGATTGACACATATCGTGGCGAAGTCCAAGGCGGTTAAGGGCTCCCAAGTCCTGAGGCTGGTGACCGTTAGCGGTGACGATGACGGTTCCGATCTGCGTGTCTGTCATCACGCTCCTGTTCCGAGCGGCGAGTTTTGTGGTCCCTGTGGTCTCGCTCCCGCTCTCGTTCCCTTGGCTCCGAGTCACGGTCACGCTCACGGCGCGCGGGCGGCGCTACACTGCTTGCCGTCTGGGCCGGGGCAACACTGGTAGGCGTGGTCGCGGACTGGAGTCCAGGATTCCTGATGTCATCATACTGAGGTTCCGGAGCGGCTGGGTAACCTTGCCGTTGTGTTGTACCTGCGGGTGAACCTAATTTATCAGACGAAGTCCCGGGAGGTTTGGCTGCTGCTGTAGTATACGCACCCGGACCGCGCCCGTAGAGAGCATCCGTTGGGAAGGCTTGGGCAGCAGGGTTCCCGGCAGGCGGATAACCGTATGGATCTGGCTCAGTCCCGTAAACAGGTGTGCTAACTGGAGGGGCACTAAAAGTCCTAGACGGCGCAGCCGACGTGTGCGGCATGGCTGGTGGCATCCTGGCCGGCCCGGAAGTAGCATACCCGGGTGCGGACGTTTGATAATTTGATCCATGGACAAAGGCAGTGTCCTGGTATGACCCGGGAACGGGAGGCGGCGGAATCGCCGAATACCTGTCGCCGGGATTCTGGGGCTGCGGAGAGTACTGGGTTGGAGGAGGATTAGGCGGATATCCATAGGCCGGCTGAGCTGGGTACTGAGACGGAGCAGCGGCGTGAACCGGAGGGGGATACGCGGCCGGGGGATAACTCGCGGGAGGCGCTCCTGCGTATGGCTGACTTGCATAAACTGAATTCCCGGCAGCGCCTGGAGGGGGAGCATAGTCAATGTCCATGGCAGATCCGTATGTTGCTTCGTATTCCTGTTGTTCCCGCTGGAGATTCTTCCACGCACTGTAGTCAGACTGCCCACGAGGCTGATCCCGGGAGCCTACGGGCGAGTTAGAGTTCCTCTTCACAAACATGCCATTCGGTTGGCTCGAGTGCATTGTACCTCCGCCCGAAGACCTCGCCGCGGCGCGCCTCTCCTGCTCCCACCGAGCGGAGTCGGCCTTGAGATCTTGGATCATCGCCTGCGCGGGGTTAGAGACCGCCCGGTAAGAGGACACCCTCGTCAAGGTGACAGATCTGAACTCACTGATGTCAAGTTTCGGTATGCCGTGATGAAGTAGCCTTGTGTAACACGGCCGTCTGGTGACTGCAGATGACAAATTTTGTGAGAAATGAGCGGGATTTGAAGACAGATGGGGGCAGTCATACCTCATACGTCCCGGGGCGCACCAACGCGTCATTTCCCAAGTATCTGCAGATGTCCGATGTGATCACTTCCCGGTCGATGCCATCGCGCGGGACAAAGTACTCGTTCTGGCGTGGCGCGGCCGGCGGCATTGGCTGTGTTTGGCTCGACCTGTTGTTAGGTCTCCCCGCCATCGTAGAACTTGGGGCAAGGAGTGAGATTCCAAAAGACCGCGACCAAAAAATGAACACAAACTCCGGGCAAGAGGATTTGGAAACCTAACACCTGGGACGGGCAGTGGGATAGTCGTAAAATTAGCAGCAAGACGGAGGGGAACCGGCAATGCGGTAGGGCAGGGAAAATAGGAGAGAGAAGAAGTGCGAGGGGGGGCGGAGGAGCGGAGAGGGCGGGAGGCAGTTGGAAGAAATGGGACGAAGCGGCCACACGAAACCCGGCGCTTGGGGTTGGGCTGTCAAAGTGGGTCCCCGCTGCCTGGCAAAATGGCTGGTGAGTGGCGGCGTTCAGCGGCAGTGGATCGGGCCTCGAGCGGGCCTCCCAGCAGCGGTCTTTTCCCCGTTGGGCAGTGACTGCTATCCCGCGCAAATAGCAGACAAGGCTCAGACGGCAGCATATAGTTGGCTGGAGGTGCTGTGCATACGTTGCACTGTGTTCGTTTCTGGAATCGGTGGCAATCAGAGAAGACTGGTTGGGAAGCACCACCTGCAGAGATAACGTTAACGGGATCATGGATGGTCCGAATCTGGTGGAAGCCCAGTCAGGAGCCGATGTTACTGTCCACCGTCTGCCAATGGGAGGATCCCGCCTCGGCGGCACTAACGTTGAAGCGGTGGATCACTTGCCCGTAGCTCAAGCTCACGAGAGGAAGAGACGCTCCGATACGGCGCGGGGACACCGTTATGAGCGACGGCAAGGAGATGAAAACGCTTCGGCCAGCTCAGCTCAGCCAAGGCGACAAGAAGCACGGCAGGCGAGATGGGTGGATCCAAATCACTCTGGAACGCTGCTTGAACTTCGTTGTCTCGTTCCTGAATTTGCTCCTGCAACTACCAGTGGCCCTCCGAACTAGACGGGGCGGGAGAACGCGGTTCGAGCCAGGGATTTGCAGCGAGGAACTGCAGGCGAATGTTTAACAGACCTAATCGGAGGGACTCCGGCAAGGACAAGAGGTTGCAGTTGGCCGTGTACGAATCCTGCATACATAACTCTGTGAATGGTGCACGGCTTGCTAGAGAACGGAGGAGGGGAGTTAGGTGACGGGAAGATCCAGCCCCCACAGAAT
This sequence comes from Achaetomium macrosporum, assembly GCA_033296875.1. NCBI lineage: Eukaryota > Fungi > Ascomycota > Sordariomycetes > Sordariales > Chaetomiaceae > Achaetomium > Achaetomium macrosporum. Next base: position 22,972 of record MU860073.1, read on the forward strand.
CGGGCTGTTCGAGTGGGTTCTGTCAACGTCGGTCGCCCAAACCGGTGACATTGGGACGGCACCAAGAACCTGGAAACGTGATTGGGCCAGGGCCAGGCCCGAATGGCACTGCTGCCGACCTGTTGTCTGGCAAATTTTCCCACAGTGTAGGGCTGAACTGTTAATGGACATTCCACATTCCCAACGTTGCCCTGCCTCCTGCTCCTCCTGACTGCTGAGTCCTGCTACTCCAGCAGGGAAGAAACTGCAGCGTCCACTTGCTTCCGTTCGAGCTAAGGGTCACGGTGTCTACACGTACAGTACCAGGATGCTGACGATGGGATAGAGCAAGCTTTCTTGGGCGGTGAAGCTTATGACAAAGCTTCAGAAAGCAAACAACTGGTTGGCCTTCACAAATGGCAAATCATCTCAGACCTGGTGATACTGTGAGATATTTGTGGATCGTATTGCCCGCCTGCTTACCTCATGGTCCTCGCAGTCGCTCATTGAGAGGACGCCATTGCATCGGCGGTGGAATCGGTGTGTGAGGCGGGAGTGGCAGTTCTTTGAGTGTTTGACAGGGTCGGGTATCAATGCATCTGATAGCGGTGTTGTCTTGAAGCCCAACCTGCCCACAGGCTCCATTCGATGGCGGCGGACCAATCATGATGAAGCACAGTGCCAATCGCTGGGTCGCAGAGAAGTGGGAAGGTGAGGCCACCGACTGAGGTGCCCGTGAATGCCTTCGCAGCACTGCGACGGAGCCGTGCTTTTGCACATGCGCACGCCTGCCATCCCTCTAAACACCCGACATTAATACCATGCCTGGATCCCAAACGCCTCCCGATCGCTTCATGGCTGTCATGTGGCTCCAGGAAGCTCCCGTCTTCACCGTCACTCGGAAGGCGTCTAGGACGCCTTAACGACATCCGAGAGCAGTGGCGTTGAGCTGCAACACCTCTCTTCCGTCCCGAGGTGCTTGCATGTCGAGTCGTAAAGTCTGGATGGCCAGCAACAATAATTGGCCTGCAGTGCAGCGTGACCTGGATGAAGTTCCATTCTCAAATCCTCAACTTCGCACCGCCAAGGGCACTGGCGGCTGCTGATAACCCGTCTTCCCGTCAACCAAAACAGGCACCTTGGAATGCAGGATCGAAGAATGCTGTCCTGCGTTACGGGGAGACTCTTCTGTAGGCCCAATTGCAGATCCCTATTGATGTATGAGCTTCGTCAGCCGAAGTTCAACTTCTTTTGGCCGCGCTCCATCTTACGCGGCCTCCTCGGCCGCTTGGGTGCTGCAGGTCCTGTTTGCTGGCCGCTGTATTGTGGGTTTGCTGCAACAACAGGTGGATGGTTGCCAAATACCAGCGCGACACGTTCTTGCTCCTGGAGGTCTTTGGCAAAGTGCCAGTCTTGGTGGCTTTGGAGTGCTTCCGAGCTCTCCAGACACGCATTGCACCGAGAGCAGGGGTGCGCGTCTGCCAGGTCATTGGACTGGGCTCCAGGTATCTCGTCCGGTTCGGTTAAGCCACTCGAATCACCGACCGGAACTGGCACGGCCTTAGATTCTCGGATACCCAGCGCTTCACCGCCATCGTCCTCGCCGGCAGCCTCGTCGGAGCCCAAGGACGGAGATGTCTTAGTCCTCGTCAAGAAACGCTGGATACCGCCATCGTCCATGCGCCGCCGCTTCTCTGCCGGGTGGGGTTGTTTACTAGCTTCCACTTCTACCCGTGTCCGACGGCCAGGGGCAGAAGGCTCTGCCTCCTCGCCCTTCAATAAGAAGGCGCCGATTCCCATGTTCCCCGAGATGCCGTCTTCAAAGCCACCAACGCTCAGGCTGAGATTGGAGCAAGGCCAAACATGGCCTTCTTGAACGACTTGGTTGAGCAGAGTCTTGGCGAGCCCAAACAGTGTCTGCTCATCCAGGGAACGGCCCTGAGGGATGGGGCTTTGGCGTGAACGGGTCAGATTGCCGTGGCGATGGTGGAGGTTGATGGTTTTCGGGCGTCTCTTGTTCTCTAAAACGCCTTCCTCGACCAACCGAGCGAAGATATCGGCGACGAAGATCTTTAACCACCTCGTGGCCTGCTCAGTGGAGTTGATACTGGGCCGGAAAGATTTGGCCGAGAGCATCGACTTGATCTGGGTACGTGGATTCACCTCGCTTGTGTCGATTCCCCGCAGCGTATTGTAAACCCACATACCCGTATCATCTCCGAGCCTCAGCTTCAGCTGCTCGACGGAGACCCCGAGGAGCTCTTGGACCGAGTCTGTGTTGAAGGCCAGACGAACTTGTTCGCCCAACTTGCCGCCCAGATTCCGGAACTTGGTAAAGTTGAAGCCCGACAGAAAGTGGCGTATTGCCCGATTCCGAATCACTGTCTGTTGATTGGGTTTCTTATGCGCGGAGCCAAGCTTGCTGAGGAGCTTGTTTCTGGCAATCCCGGCCGCGCATGTGTACCGGAGCTGCTCTCTGATTGCTGCCCGGATATTGCGCACAATCTCGGACGCGAGGAGCAAGGCCACGTCATCCCAATCCGGGTCGTCGAATTCTGCATGCTCGTCATCCAAGTCCACGAGCGCGTCAGCTTGCCAGTCCAGGGCAGAAACGGGGGGCATGGGGAGCGGTTCGGATGGATCACCACCTGGAGGAAGGCTGGCTAACTCCGGGAAGCGTTCCAGGAGGACGGCATGAACGTGAGCGGATAGGTCAAGAAACACCTCATCAATGCTGGCTTTTTCCACTTTTTGCAGATGGGGAGGGAGTTGCTCCTTGATGACGGCCAGGATGCGTCTGGACTCAAGCCGATAGGGATCGAGTGAAACCTTGTCGGTTGCGATATTCTCAGCAGCATCCGGTCGATAGGCCCTAGGGCACATTAGCATATCAGCCCCGAGGTGGGATGCGGAAGTGAGCATTGCACCTACCACTTGTCATCACCCTCGCGCCAGGTCGCAACGTGCTGGTGGATGAGGTTGGGGCACAGTTTCTTTGCTTCCGTCACAGTACACATACGACCAATGCCATAGGCACGTGCGGGATAGTTGACGGCAATCAAGCCTTGCCTTTGCGAGGTCAGAACAGGCCGGAAGAGCCATCATACAAGTGGCACGCACCATTGCTGTACGGCAAGCGGCTGGTCCTCAGGCACACCTAATCGGACCATCTCGGCCTGGGCGTAGAAGCAATCCAAGTCTATGTGGGCGACCACCCTGAGCGGACAGGAGGTGTTGTACGAGGCCATCTGGCTGAGGTTTCGATATGTGAATTGTGAGCGCCTCCGCTCGAGTGCGCCAGCCGGGGACAAGTCCCGGAATGAGTGCTGCGGCGACGACATTGCGGTATAAGAGAATCTCTACGGCCCACGGTGCCATCCTAAAGGCATCATCTGATATGTTGCCGGGCAGAGCGTATGCGGCCGAGGGACATTTGGTCCTCCCGACCTTTTCATGACTCGTGTGGTGAACTTGTCGTCTGGTGGGGTCGCGAAGGCCGCGTGGGTAGACGCGCTTTGATATCAGTGGAAGACACCTGACGCATCTGTATGGATATGGAAATACATACATCTAACGTTATTACAAGGACTGCTGTGAAAGTTACGCCAGTGATGGACGTGATATTGTGAAAATGGAAAGGCACCTGGTATTGTACACCACATTACAGTACATACAAAGCCAAGACCGCGCGGGAACGCAGGCTACCGGCCGGTGATGCGAGTGCAATTCATGACATTTCGTCAGCGGGGTAAAACCTGAAATTTTACGGTCAGGATCGAGCGTGCTGGCCAATCTAAATTGTTGAAAAGTTATGAACTTGGTTACATGTAAATGACGTGTCAGAATCCCATCTTTACTGAAAGGTTACGTCGCTACCGGGAACAATTAGATAAGACTCAAGTCTGCGGAAACAGCACCGCAGAGCGAGAGGAAGATTCCAAGTTGTATGGAACTGTCTAGGGTGCTCCAAATCCCGATCAACACGGCCCGTCCTATGAAAGTCGACTCTGACCATCCGTGTTGAAGCGCCCAAAATATTACCATCCTAGTAAGGTACCAGTTAATCTGGAGTCCTGGGCGACGTCTTGGAACATCATCCCAAAGTCTGACGTCTGCAGATACGCTTCAAACAAGAAAGGTAGCTGCATCGCCTGAACCGTGCCCAACATGACTTGAAATACCTACCTAATATAAACAAAACCAGGGTATCTCGTCTATGTCATTAGTCCCTTGTCCCATTTATCCCATCCTTCCGGCGTCTCTCCGTCTCTCTCATCTCCACCCTCCTTTCCTCAGTCGACACGTCTGGAAGCCCAAACCGGACCCGTAACCGCTGGTACAAGGGGCCCATCTCGTAAAAACTCTCGTTATTCTCGTATTTAGCGCAGGGAGACTCGTTGAAAGGAAGTAGCCAGTCGATAATGCTGTCGCCCATGACAGATTTCCAATTGCGATAGTAGCCAAGGTCCCAAGGATTCTCGCCCATTTCAGTCCTGACGATGGCGAAAGTGCGTGTTGCCAGTTGATCCCGGGTGGAAGAGAATTCATGTCCCGAGGGGTCTAACGTACTTGTCGACGTTGGCAGCGGGTACGTTATGACATTGTAATTCTGACCTGGGGGTGTGCCTCGCGGGACTCGTATGGCAAGCTGGTGGACAACGTTCTTGGACTTCACGTAATCGACCGTCGTCAGGTTGATCAGGATGTAGCGCACTGATGTGAGCGTCATGGTTAGGGTGAACAGGCCAAAGAAGGCCCCAAGGGCCAAGGCGGCAATGGCAAGCCCATCGGCACCATCTCCCCTGCGCACTTTTGACTCCAAACAGATAATTGCAGCAACGATTACGACGACACAGTAAAGCGAGGTGTAGAACGTGAACTGAACAAAAAACTTGAAAGCTGCGAATGTTCGAGAGTCAGGGGTGGTGAGCTCGCGGGAGAAACCAGGCAAGCAGATCAGCGCTGGAACTTACATGTTTCGGCAACAATACCGCCGACCCAAGGGCAGTAATGGTCCATTTTCTTCACACATCGTTCAATCTCACTGCAGTGGTGGGCCCGGTCGATCTTCCAGTTGCAGCAAGTGCTGCACCAGCGCGGACGGCCATCGGTCTCGCACACAAAGACATCCTTGCTGTAGAACTTTTCAAGGCCGGGGCTGTCAGGATTGTCATCGGGCCGCGCCTCATATCGGGTGGCAGCCTCGAGGTCTCGTTCCCGTCGACCGCGTGGCTTGGCGTTTGCTTTGTGTGAGGCAGCCCGTGGCCCTAGGGGTGTCACTCCCGGGTTGAGTTGAATAACAATGAATACTCGGAGATATGTCAGGAGAGCCAGGAGAAAGAGGACGAAGTACAGGACAAGGAAAGCGACGGCGGTGCCTCTTTGCTTTTGGTCGGAGACGAAGAAATCCACTAGTAGACCGGTCAGAGACGAGATTGCGGGGATAGAAATCAAGCGACCGGCGTACCGCAAATGTGCTTGACGATGACATAGGTAGCAAAGCCGACGCAGCCACCGAGAACGAGCGGAATGATGCGCGTCACCCACCGCGTTTCTGCCCGGCGAGCCGACACCATCGCGTCCTACGCTGGCGAAGGGGGTGCCGAGTTGGTCCGGGTCGGCGAAGTGTGGGATGGATAGCGACGGGACAGCTTCGCAATGGCTCCCGTCCGCCGCATCAACGAGACCGGTGGTGTCGAAGTAAAGCGCATCCGATTACGGGCATGCTGACCCGTTACCGGCGACATTCGGGAGAGTCGAGATGCATCGAGTTCAGGTTGCGAGACAATGTTTAAACAGTTTCGCGCAACGCCCGGTTGCCGAGATGACGTTGGGTGGAGAACCAGGACCAAGATGGCAGCGGACGCCGGAAATGCCAGATGCCAAGCCTGACGAGAACAATCCGGACCCACCGCAGTCCCACTTACAGATAAGTTTAGTGTCAGTTAGCGCTATTCCCTTGTCGTCTGTCTCAATGCCTCTCAACGGTGCTTCCTCTCAACATGCGTGATGATACACCTACTACACAGTAGAGTCTAGGTGGCTGGCGTTGATGGCTGAACGACCGAGTATGGCTACATTCTGTCCATCAGACGTATTTCTTGGCGGAGACTCAGGTGTAGTCTTCGGCTAGCCAGCTCCAGGGAACATGGTAGCGTATTAACGCCCCCCTGCTATATAATACCAAGCCAGGGTCTACTGTGGTATTTACAGGGAGAATTGTGATTACCTTCCCACAGTACGGAGTAGCTCCTGGTGAACATTTGGAGCTGGCAATAGGATGTTCTCTTTCTCTCTTCGGGGGGTTATATTGTTACGAGGTAAAGCAGCAGGAAGCGAGTTTCCATCCAGGCTCCCATCACACAAGGCGCAACCCAGACATGCCTCTAGAGGCTTGCTCGATGAGCTCGACCCTATACTTTCTGATATTCGCGGACTCTTGGACCCTCTCTCAAGCCAAGTGGTCCCAGGCGGCGACACGGTTCGTCTCGTGCCCAAAGTGACTCAGGGAGAAGAGAGAGCCAGACACTGTTTTCATGCACAGACATGAACCGCTTTCTGTGGCCTGTTCCAGGGCAGCGCGGCCGAAGTGTCCCTAAAAGAATACAGAGAGTTGGGAGTCGTGATATACAAGTGAGTGAAGTGTTCCCAAACATCGATCCACTGGTTGACCTTCGAGTAATCAGCCCTACTTCATAGCGGCATCAAGCAACCTATCAGAACAACAAGCATGGCCGGATATCTGCGAGTGCTCCAAGCGATTGGTTATGAAGGCATCCTTGGGCCTCTTCTTCGTCGGCTTAATTGATGCGGCTCCCTGATCATGACCACCAACCATAGCTTCGAAGTGGTACGCCGACATCTCGAGCATCATTCCCGCACCGTCGGGGACACAGTGGCGCCATAACATCAGCACCTGAGGTATTAACGGCGCTGTACACGACTGAATGGCTTGGTTAACGAGGTGCGTGGAGCCCGACTGTGGGAAACCAGCTGAAGACGGAAATCTTACCTCGGATGCTGCAGTCCGAGTCGCTCTGCGATGCCCCCCGGGCGACAGGGTCGGTCGATACTCTGCGGACGATGGTGTGATGCTCTTTCAAGTGCAAGGCTGCGATAGCCTCATGGCTGTCAGCTAGTTAAAGTTTGAGCCGGACCTGCCGGCTTACTGTTATCGGTGACTGGCCTGAAGTGGTGGCCTCGTGGCTTCACGCGGCAGCAAAGCCTCATCCTCAGTGCAAAGCATATAAAGGGCCATCTCAGCTGCCACGCACCAGCGCTCGACTCTATGTGGCCGCCTGTATTCGGCTCTATAAGAAGGTCTCGAACGGCAAAAGAAGCAAGAACTGCGAAAGCTGCAAGTGAAGCAAACGAGGACGAGCTCATGACGACTCACTACTCTGATTTGCGCTAGGGCGAGGGAAAGGACGAGGACAGCAGGCATTCGGACGCTCTGAACAGCAATGTGAGCGCTGCTGGCGGTGAGACAGCACCAGCAATGGCACGACGAGCTTGGCGGGAAGCCGAACCATCGTCAGCCGCTTGACGCCGCAAGTTCTTCGGTGCTCGAATTATCGATCGCGGGCGAAGGTTGTGTAGATAGGCCTCGTCAACGGGTCTAATGTTAGGAAGATGTCTCCCTTCTATCAGTCTCGCGATTGCTTCTTTCCCAACGACAACCCAGACTCCGTCGGCGGCAAGGTCGCGGTTGGTGTACTTCTCCTTTTCTACTCCACGCGAACTCCTCCCGCCCGCATCCGAAGATCACTAACCGACGTTTGCAGGCTTGTCCAGAGACATTCGAAATATCCCGGCCATTCCATCAGTCGACTGCTCATCTTCCTTACGGTCAACTCCTTACCGCGCATGCACCGTCTGGGCCGATGTGTGTCTGAGCGCTCACATCGTGCCGGGCTGTTGGATGTGGAATCCGTTACCACGGTATAAGGAAAGCCAATCAACTGAAGAACCTGACCGGATTCCTGGCTTCGTTAGGAACAACGGCCGGTTCGGCCGTATGGTAGCAAACATTATCGCGACTCAACTGACTCCTGCACTGGGTCCCGTAGGCCAGGGCACATCGATGACGGACAGGGGGGGAACCCTCTCAAACGACCGATGGCAAACTCGAAACGGAAACCGACTGCTGCCATCGAGTCCTAACAGAGCACCAGCAGAGCCGCATCGTTGACTCGAGCACTGTGTCTGACGCGCCCTTACCGGGCATACCCCGGCATTCCCCGACGAACCTAACCTGGCAGGCGCGATCGGAGCCCGCCGATTCTAGGAGCGTGGTAACTCCTAAGCCACCATTAGGTTGTGCCTAACATGAAAGCCTCACCGGCGAGGCTGGAAGTCGCTCGGTGAGCAAAACCCATTTCTCATCATTTCGGTCTGGGCGCTAACTACCGGTAACTAAGTCATGAGCGTTCCCACAGGAGTGAGGTTGAAGCCTTGGATGGTGGGTCATGGCTCCCAGGATGTCAGTGTTTCCCAGATTCCGGATAAAAGCATTTGCCCGAGCCAGGCCGCAGAACACTGGGGCCAGAATGACGAAGAGCCGCATCAGCCACAGTGAGGTCTGAGATCCTCCACACGGCCTGTACCTGCATTCCCACCTTATCCGATAGCCACAGTTCCCAGGATTCGGTTTCATTCACTTGACACCGTCTATTGTTTGCGCTCTTTTCTTCCACGGCTTGCGCAACTCTGATAGGTCCTGTGTTTTTGCTTTTCTGACCAGAACTAGACCAGTGTCCGAGACGATGATGAGCACTCGCCTCCTCGTGGAAGGGTCCCCCTTTCCAGCGCCCCAGGACCGGATGCTGCGGCTTGTTGGGCGCCTTTCAGCACAGGTCTCTCGAATCTTGGAACCCGGAGCCCTGGGCCTTAATCTGCACCCCGCAGGTTCACCGTTGCGACTACTACCTTCCGGCCCACTCGCCGGTTTCGACCGACAGTACTCACCAGCTGCGCCTACGGGCAATGACTGAAGTCTACGGAATGAGGCCATGGCAAGCAGAGCATACTTTCCAATGGACTTACCACCTCCGGTTCTGACCGGAGTCGACTGGATGGGGACAGCGCCGATGCAGCTCCGGGCCTTGGAGTCATCGGCCGGAACTCGTCCAACGAGCGAGTGCTCTCTCTCCCGTGGAATCCGACTAACTTGCTCACCGGGATAGTCTCATTCCTAAGAAACTCGCCTTGCTTTTTGCACGCTTCATCGCCTGAGCTACTGCCTCCAAGTGGGCAGCATGGCGGAGCTATGCGGCTGTCAACGAGCCCTGAGCATGTTTGACACTCTTCTGCCAGGCAAACGAGTTAATCTCTGTGACGGAAGTGAGGCGATGGCAGGAAGTGAGGTTTGTTGTTTGCTCCTTCAACTTCGAGGTCCTTTTGCTTCTATAAAGACTCGAGTGTGTCTCTTCCGAGGTCTCCGGATGCTCAGCAGCGGCATCCGCATCTCTATAGCAACAGCAGCAGCAGCAGCAGCAGCATTATCATCTCTCTTCCTGTATATCTCACTCCATTTCTCTCCAAATTGCCACATCTCACAGTTTCGACACCCACCACAAGCACCTCTCTGTTCGACAACATGGGCAAAGACTCGAGCAAGAACTACACCTATGTCTACAGGTGGACCTGCGTGCGTCCCTCGTCCAACAACCTCCAAGGGACATCTATGTACTGATACCTAGTGGAAACAGCACAAGTGCAGGTTTACCAATCTGAACTACAATATTGACGTTGCCTGCCCCGAGTGCGAGCATGGGCGCTGCGACTATTGCGAGGTGTTCAAGCTCAAAGTTTATTTGGATCGCTAGCGAGGCTTTTTTACTCCCTCCTCAGATGAGTTTCTGGGGCGAGGGAGGCAGGAGCTGGGTAAGGCTCGCGGCTCTGGGGGATCACCTGACAGTTTCGTCGGGGTTTCTACTCTCTTTCATCCCGTCTGTTGCTGGTTTTGGCTTCCTTGGTTTGGTTGTCATTTGTTCTTGCTTATAAGGTAGTTGCATTAGCTTAGAGGAGTTTGTCTAGACGAGTTCCGGCGCTGGCGGAGGATTGGGAGCGGGTGAGTTGGGCGGTTTTTTGTTTCCAGAGCGTCAGGCTGCTCTCAGGGGATATATCGTCATGGCTGGTATTTCTGCTGTGGCAGGAGTTGTTGACGGTGCCTTTCCATTGGATAGTCGTTTGGTTGACGAACAACGACAGGATTGCAGTTTCTAGTTCCTCAATTCCTCAGTTCCTCGTCTGTGACACAGTCTCGATCCAGCGGTGGAGCCTGCAGCATATTGTTGTGTCATCCCAGGTTCTTCAAGTGAACGAAGGCGGCACCCTCAGCCCGCTGACAACAGCATTATATACATCCATGAGATCCACCCCGTTGTCGCCAGCCAAGTCCATCCGCACCCAAGCCGCATGTATCAAGCGCCTCACCAGCGGCAGGTTCCCGAGCGGCTTCACTCACAAGCCCGCGCTCCTCGTCGGTGCGTGCCTCGAGCGCGACAACAAACAGAGGCCAGGGCCGTCCGTAGGGCTGCACCTCATCTTCTTTCAGGAGGTGCATCGCCTTGTCGACAAGCGCCACCACGACCGGGTCCCCCCGCGGCAAGCCACGCGCCATGCGCAACAGGTAGATCTTGGCTGCCAGGCGGTACAGCTCGGCGAGTTGCCGCTCATGGTTCTCGCCTGTGGAGGTGGAGGCTATGCGGGGAGTTTGGGTGAGGTCGTCGAGGCGGAGTTCAAGGGAGCGGATAGTGCGCAGGTGTTCCGGGCTGAGGTAGTTCGGGTCGTCGCGGTCGAGGACGGCGTCGACGATTTGGCATAGGAGGTCGAGCAGTTGGAGGGAGCAGCCTGTTGAAGCGAGGATCTGATATTCCATCGGACGCCGGTTAGCAAGCCGAGTGTAACGGGGTGAACGGGATGGGATGGGGCTGGCCGGACGAACGATTTGCCGGAGCGGCGAGAAGACGGCTTTGGAGACCACCTTCTTCTGTGCGGCCAGAAGGATCTGCTGGGTTTGCTTTGGATACCAGTGCCGGGTGCTGAACTTATAGAGGGTATCGTGCTAGAATATCTAGTCCAGAATTAAGACCGAATCACTTTCGTATGTCGTGTGTGGTGTGTGCACGAGGTTCACAATCTTCTTGCACCCGCAGAAGAAGATGGCCCAGCTGAGGGAGGATCCATCGAAGTTCAGAGTCTTGGTTATGATCATTAGAATCCGAAGTACTAGTGCCTAGCCGCGTGACGCACCTCGAAAATATTTAGTAGCATGCTGGCCGCCATAGCCTGCAGCGCTTGGCCTGCCTCCAAATCTCCGGCGCCTAGTCGGTTGATGGTAACTTGTAACGCGCCCAAGGACTTGGCCTGGTGCATGACTGCTGCCGCGTGATTCCCGAGATGCTGGTACGAGAGAGCAGAAATGGCATGTCTAGCAGCCAGCGCCGCGGGTGTCTCGTCTGCCAGCGACATCCTCACTAATAACCCGCAGAGCTCTGGCATCTCATCGCAGGCAGAGGAGATGATACGCGCCACGGAACTATACTCTTGAGCATTGCATTAGGTTCCTCTGGGCATAGTATTAAGGTTTGTGTGTCGGATGTAGATCAAGGCTACTTACTCCTGTTGTCCATATACGGGTCCATGTGGCCCAGGGTCACAGCGCTGAAACCCCGTGGTACTGGTTCCTTCAGCACTGCTAGCTCAAGACTCTGGTCGCTGAAAGAGGGAGACTAAGACGGCCTCACCTGGATAGGCCCCGCTCCAGACCTCGATGTCTCGGCTCGTGGCGTTCACAAACTCAAATTTCCGGACCGGGTGGGCAAGAAATGGTGCTGATGGCCCTTGGCAGCCCGGCGCCCGTCGTTGGCCCGTGGCCAGGACAGCTTGAGGCCGTAGCCCACGCAGTTGATGCCACGTCGCTGACAGTTTGTGCAAGGCGGCTGCGTTCTGTCGCAGGCGGTTTTCCGGGCTCGATACGGTATGTCAGACAAGTCCGCTCTTGCTTTCGAGTCAAGTGAAACCGGATGAGAACTTACCGCGGCAATTCCAGCACCGTTTCCATTTCGCATTCCCTTCCAGCGAGAAGGTTGCCATTTCGGCAAAGAGAACTGTTCAACCTGTATTGCTTTGCACCAAGCCGCAAATGCAGTAAGCAATGACGCTCAAGGCTCGTCTTGTCGGTTGCCATTTAACCGGCGGGAAGGTGACATCTTGTCACAAGGCACAGAAAGGAGAGCATGTCTTGGAAAGTGAGTCCCACGTTGACAAATGACTATTTTCAACTCGGAGCGTTGCTTATTAAGTACTGTAACGGTAATGGTGAAGATCGAAAGATAGGAGGCAGTGAAAGAGGGTCTATCAAACCCCTGAAAACTGAAAAGTATCTCCAGACTGTGTGCCTAATAGCTGCGGGTTCGCCGTCGCAAAAAGTTGCCTTGTGTCAGTATGCTTGGGGAACTTCAAATTGATGGTGTAAGCAGCAGTTTCCGGATGGAGCACGCGCGGCAAGTTGCCAGTGCCATGAGAGAAGCGTCGGGCTCTTCTGGCCGTTAAACCATGTCTCCAGACAAACTGTTTCTAGAACCCCGCGCAAAAAGTTGCCAGTGCCGTGAGCGTTGGGGTAACTGGAGTCACCAGACCCAGTCGGAACATTCGGATGCGAGAACAATCACCAACGTCCAGCGCATTTCGCAAAATGCTGCGAGGACGTAAAGCGTATTCGCTAAACCCCTTTGTCAGCTACCATCATGATAGATCCGGGAGGACCTGTAAGAGAAGGATACCATGGCGGGCGGGTTGACATGCGCTGGGTATAAAGGAGGCCACTCCGACCGGTTCAGTAACTTCAGTCTTCAGTCCGACACTTCTCAGCATCAAGAGCTTTCGATCGACAGAAAAGACTTTGCAGAATCCAACATTCCATATCTTTTCAAGGTCTTCATATCCCAAACACAATGTCAGGTTTCAAGCTCCTTGTGACCGGCCCCACGGGCTAGATGGGCGGGAGCTTCCTCGCCCAGCTCCTCGCTTCGTCCAACCCAAAGATCAGAGAACTCTCCTTCTCTGCCGTGGTCCGCAAGCAGGAGCAAGCCGACGTGCTAGCCAACCACGGGGTCAACGCGATCCTGATCCAAGACCTGGACGACAGCGCCGCCCTCAAGCGCGCGGCCAGCGAGCACGACATCGTCATCCACAGCGCCAACGACTTCCACCCGGCCTCCGCCCAAGCCCTGATCGAGGGCCTGGCCGAGCGGAAGAAGACCACAGGCCGCGAAGTCTACTACATCCAGACCTCCGGAACCTCCAACCTCGCCTCGCAGCCCCTGACCAACCCCCACCTACCACCCGCTCCTCCCAACAACAACCCCAACGGCCGCGATATCTTCTCCGACACCTCCAACATCCACCAGTACCTCCTCTCCCGCGAGGCCCTGGAACCCTACGCCCAGCGCATCACAGACCTGACCGTCCTGCGCACGGGCAAAGCCACAGGCGTCCGAACCATCATCGTCATGTCCCCCACCGTGTATGGCGTCGGCCTGGGCCTCTTCAACAAGCGCTCGATCCAGCGACCCCTGCTGATCCGTGGGGCGCTGGCGAAGGGACGGGCCGTGTATGTGGGCGATGGTGCGGGCGAATGGGATCATGTGCATGTACAGGATCTGGCGGAGCTGTATGAACTGCTCGTCAAGAAAGTTGGTGCATTGTGAGGAGGTGTCCTTCGGAGAGCAGGGGATCTACTTGGCGAGCTCAGGCCGGCCGCACTCGTGGAAGGAGTTAGCCGAGGCGGTTGGGAAGGCTGGGTATGAGCTTGGGGCGCTGGAGACGGCGGGGCCGGTGGAGATGAGTGTGGCGGAGTTTGCGAGGGAGTGGCTCGGGGGCAACGAGAAGCTGGCCGAGTTGGGGTTCACGTCGAGGTGAGTTACCTTGTGCCTGGTTGTTGCGGTTGGACTTGCGCAGAGATGGCTGTGGTGTGCTAACGCCATGCTTTGCTTGCTAGGTCGGTGACGGATGCTAAGCGGAGCAGGAGCCTGGGATGGCAGCCGCGGAAGACGGATGAAGACTGGTGGGCTAGTTTCAAGGAGGAGTTTGCGGCCATCTCGGCGCAGACCAAGGCATAGTCTGGGATGTGAGGGAACAAAAGAGGCACCTATTGGTAGGTATAGTTGCGTCTTGAATTTCCTTAATTCAGGTAGATGGTCTTCAGCCCCATCGGAATGGATCTCTGTAGAACTGTCTTTGACCAATCTCCAATACGCCCGAACCTTTACAGTTTCAACCGGGTTTTTGATGTTGATGACCAACAGACAGTCCTATTGGATGACCCTCCTATAATAACTCCTTCGCTCCTTGTCGACGTTTAGCCTCCTATGCCAGTGTGCATTGTGGTGATGACTGACTCTCTCAAGAACGTCAGGACAATCGATGCTCTAATGTCGAAAGTGTGAGCCGAGTCAACACAATTGTCTGTACAGCGTTAAGCTTAACTCGTTCCGATTGTAAGGTAAGTAAAACTTGTGGAACTAATAGCATTAGGTTCAGGCAATTCTCAGTATGCTTCTGGCTCTGCTAAGGTCTAGGCACTTACTTTGGACTTAAAATGATTGGGACATCGATTTTCATTTCTACGTGATTTGTTCCTATATTTAAGGTACCTTACCTACCTAATGTAAGTTCCGCAGCGAGAATTGACCGCCATCGAGGAACTCACCGAATCAAGACCCACTCTTTTCATACCGGAGTCCTCCAGTAATGCGTAATTTACCTCCGCTCCGATGCGGGTCCGAGTAGCCCCGGATGCCGGGTCCACCGCCCGGATCTAGATAGGGCAGTGGTGAGCGTAGGCCAAGACGGAGGGAAATAGAGCTAAAGCAAACAAGCCAATGCCAGCCATTGCCAGGCCCTCAGTACCTGAAGCGAAGAAGCACGCAAACAACGTTGCAAGGTGCACCCAATACTTCTCAGTATTTGCCATTCTGACATCAAGCACCCCTCCTCAACCGGTTTAACTGTGGTACTATTTAGCGTAGGCAAGCTTACGTACCAAGGTATGATGTTTCGTTGGACGCATTATATCTATATCTAGGTACCTCAGGTATGTGGCATCAATCGGAACCTCAAGTCAACCGACACCGAAAGCGGCCATCACTACACGGGGTCACCTGGCCGAGGGAGGGGTCCAGGGCTTGTGAGTGACGCCCACCAGCGCATCAGCGACGTCACTATTCACATGCTAGATTGCCAGCAAGAGCTCGCCTCGGTTTAGCAACCACCCCCCCAATACCGTTTCTGAGGCTGGCATGGCTGGATACCTCAGCTCGAGCGAAGGTAGCTCTCGGGGAGGTCTCCGGACCCTGTCAATAGCATTAGCTCACAGAGAGCAGCTTCGTATTAAGAGTCTCAAAATTTGCATTTCACTTTGCCTAATGTTGAACCGGCAGGAAGCCGAGTAATAAATGTGTACTGTGCAGTTACACTCCTTTGGTTCCCGATCCATACCCGTAATTATGGCGCACTTCACCCATATATCCCGTTGTGCGCCACACACACCAAAGAAATCCTTCTTAAAGCCCTTTAAAATAATAGTACACGAAACGCCGGTTTCTCCTATTCCCATTGCCATTCCCAGTCGAGCACAGTTGCGAAACGCCTATCGGCCCGAAAGAAACCATGCCTTTCCCTTTCACCTGACGCCCATCCCGTCGTTGCCCCCTCCCACCTTTTCTGTACACGTCGAGACCAGGTTGCGAGCATAACATAGCCGCTCACTTAGAAGACTTGGAAGCACTAACAAGCTTGATCTTGGTCTGCTTCAGATGCAGCCCCTTTCCGCTTGACGTCTTAGTGGTAGCAACCGCCTTGACGGCAGTAGACGACGATGGACTCTTCAGGGCCACCAGGCCCGCCTCGATAGCTTTGCGGGAGGGAGTCCACTTCCGCGGGGACGTCTTGCCGCTGGAGATGGTCAGCTTCGGAACCGTGCTCTTCTTAGCAGAAGAGGAAGAAGCTGGCGTGATCGGCTTCTCTGTCTTCTGTGTGCCAGGGGTGGACGAAGTCGAGGAGGAACCAATGCCGGCGGCTACGATGGTCAGACTGGGACTCCTGGATGGGATGACAATCTTCGTCTTCGTCGTAGTCGTTTTCTTGCCCAAAGTCGTTTTAGTCACGCCTCCAGCGCTAGCCCGCCGGGTGGTAGTGGCGATCGTCGTCTCCGTCACTGTCTTCTTCTTAGCAGCCACCGAGATGCTTGAGACACCCCGCACGATTGTGCTGGCGGCCCGTTTGGCTGCTCCCTTTGCCGCTTTAAGGTTCACGGAGGAGACTGTTCGGTTCAAGCCGTTCGCTACCACAATCTTTCGTTTCTTGACTGTTGTCGCACCCTCCCGCTCGTCCCCATCGAAGTCGAATGCGTCCTGCAGCTTCCGCTTCGTCGAGATCTTGGTTGGAGCTTTGTCTGTGGTTTTGGCGGTGGGTTTGGCTGAAGCCTTTGCCGCCGCCTTGGCTGAGCTCTTAGCTGAGCCTTTAGCTGAGCCCCTAGCCGAAGCCTTGGAAGGGGTCTTGACGGCCTTCTTATCCTCCTTGGGCGACTTGGGCTGCTTCACCTCCTTGGGTTTGGGGCCTAGGACGCCTCTGCAGTTCGGACTACCACACAAGCACTTCTGCACGTTCTTAGCTGAGAAGGGATCGAAGTTGTAGTCGTAAGTGAGCTCCTCGCCCGTCATAATCGGTCGGTCTCCGGCGAACAGTGCCATGCGTGGCTGGCCGGACACGATCCACTTGATCATCCGGCAGTTGGGCGAACACGAGTGGTTGACGAACCGCGCGATACTACCGGTAGTTGCGTCAATGATCATGTTCTGGTCGAAGGACATGAGATAGTAGCACTGCAATGGAGGTCAGTTGATCTGTTGTTCTTGGGAAGAGAGCGAGAGAAGTATGACGAGAAAAAGAAAGAAAAGAACAAAAATGTGGATAGATGGCTTACCTCATTATCCTTGTACACCTCGTTCATCCGCCGTTCGCACTCTTCTTCGGTGATAATCTCACCCGTATACTCCATGATGATCTGGTTCGGCTCAAAACAGCGGTTGCTGCGGACGCCGTAACCGCGGTCAGCCGTCTTGAAGACCTCGACGCCTACGCGATACCGGCCGCCCTTTTTGGTCCTCTCTTGGAGGTCCTGGAAGGCGCGATTCGTGCAGTGAGCCTTGCCGATATTACAGTTGGTCTCGTCGCACTCATACAACATGATGCGGTTTTGGCAGGACTCGCCGCAGCCGTCTTCGGGCTTGCAGACACACTTGGACGCGAAGTCTTCAAAGTGAGGGGTCTTCTTCCAGTACGCTGCTGCGTTTCCGACGAAGCGGTCTGATTATCAGGGGTCAGCATATATCCCGGCATCGGGTTCTCTTCTTCAACGGCAACTCACTTTTGGTCATTGTGCGATACGCGGCAGGCTTTGGCTGTCCGGGTGGGAGGGGGTTGCAGACATCAAAGGGCAGCTTGAAATCACGGCCGTGGATGAGCATGCGTAGTCCGTTGTACATTGGCGCCGGGAACGTCTTATTTGGCTTGCCGCTCGGTAGTAGCTCCGGAAGGGAGGCAAGCTTCTTCTTCTCCTGAGCTGTGAGGCCCTTGAAAATATCAAGAGGTGCTTCCTGGCCTGCGTAGAGTCCTTTCTCGAGCCACTTCTTCACGCGCGGTTTCTTGAACGCCGGCGCGACGGAATCCTCTTTCTCAGGCTGGGCACTCTGCTCCTTGCGAACGTCATCCTCATCCACCCTCACCTTCTTTCGAGGGGGTTCTGGTGCGGTGGAAGTGGTCGCTTGGGCGGGGTCAACCTCAACGTACTTTCCGTTGCTCCAGACCGTGTATCGGACGGGGCGCGTATCGATGCGCGCATACTCGTTCGTATCTTGCAGTCGCTTAAGCTCGCGAGACAGTCCACCCAGTGCTTTGTCGACAGCCTTCTTGCCCCGCTTGCTGAGCGCAGACAGCTTGGTCGAGAGAGTCTCAACGGGGGCGCCCGAAAGACGCGTCGCGCGACGCGTCAAATGGGCCGGCGCCGGGCTGGACGAAGATAACTTGGAGATCCGCGCGCTTCTGGGCGTGCTGACACGCGTGGCTGGCCGATTGACAGCCGACGCGTCACTCTTCCTCCGCGTAACCACCCGGACTGTTTTCGCCGCCGCGTCAATCGAATCCTTCGCGCTCCCATCGTCACGGTCCGCCATCATGGCATCGGAGATGGCTCGGCGTTTCCCGCGTTCTCCTGCATTCCCCTTCGACCGTCGCCTGCCAAGACCATTGGTGTCGAGAAGCTTAGCAATGTTATAGGTCGGTAAGCTAGATCGAGCTCGTCGCGGCCGGGCAGCCGAAGCAGGTTCGGTGGCAAGAGGCTGCTCGGCGACGACAATGGCGTCGTGGCCTATGGGTGTCTGTTGGCCGGACTCGGGCTGTTCGCCTCCGTGGCTTTGAGGTACCGGAACGATAGCCTCAATGCTAGACGCGGCAACGCTCTCGGGCTTATTAAGCGCATCCGGCTCCGAGGCAATAGACATGCTGTCGGGCGAGACCGTGGTTGGGGGGGTCGAACTCATCGACGCCGAGTTCGACGAAGACGACATGTCGTCTGACGGAATGGTGCTCGGGAAGCTGGACCCGCACACTGGCGAGTCGAGCTCGACCATTGTTGGTGCTGTCTCTATGGCCGCCTCTATGGCCGCCATTGCCGTCGCTGTCGCTGTCGCTGGTGGTTGTTGATGTGTGACAGATTTGGCTGAGGTTGGTGCACGGTGGCCAACAGGAAGCGCGGGAATGCGAGCAAACGCGTGAGCGGGTCCCTCAGTTTCCAGTCTCGGCGAAGCGGCGTGAGCTGAGTGAGCGGAGCAGCCGGCCCGCGCAGACACGGTGCAGGTTGCAGATGCAACCAAAATAGAAGTGTGTGCGAGCGGCTAGACCAGCAAGGAGGATACACGGCCTCTCCGAAAAAGAGTTCAATCGCCCTGCGCGACATGCAAAAGGAGGTCAAATGGCCGGAGAGGTTCCGATTGCCAGACACACATCAGAATGAACGTGGTGTGTGGAGCTTGGAATGATGGCAAGATGCAATATCTATAGACCGCGAGTGTCTTGGGGAGCCCCAGGGTGGGGACAGAAGTGGAAGTGCGAGCAGGTTGAGGTTGTGGAGGAGAAAGGAAGGCGGATTGAGTGGCAGCCAGGGGGGATTCCGTATTTAAGGGAGAGGCTGGGGGGAAGGGGGGTTGAATGGATGGGCCGCCAGACACCTCATCAAATCAACCACACAATAGCATGAATAAGGGACACACGTCACAACAAAACCACTCCTCCGAGGCTGACGCTAGCCTTACCTCTGCGGCGCAACTTCCCGCAACCTCCACCTCCCGCATACACCCATCCCAGGTTGCTATCCGGTCATGGGTGAGGCCTTCTTCTCCGGTACCTCCTAGTAGCATCTGCACCACTCACACGCCGTGCGCCGATGAGCGCACAGGCTCCGATCTGCCTACCTAGGCATCTACCTCTATGTACCTTCCTACGTTCGATAGTCACTCTCCTGGTCACATGCTTCCCAGAGGATGACTGCCAACTGGGACCGGCATGCAGCTCGCTGCAGCTGCGATGCTTGATGTTGCCCTGCAGGCTTGCTATGAATGCGTACAAACTTTCTCATTGATGTAATGCTCTAAGGGGTGCTGCTGCATTGTGTGGCCTCACGGCTTCAGGTAAATGTAGGTAGCTACCCTGGGCTGTTTAGACGCAATGGTTCGCAACTCGACTTTTTGTGGATGAGCCGGCCGTGACGGGGGTGAGTGAATCGGCCGGCTAGGGCTTGACCCAGAGGACTCACGCGAGCACACCTCAGTGATGGCCGGGAATCGCCGCACTGCAGCGACACCATGGACACCACGGACAGATGTGGGTGAGCTCAAATCTCCCGCTCGAAAACCTCTCTATTGCCCAATGCAGAGAAGGAATTCCCACGAACATTGCACCTACGGGGTCTTGGAGATTGTTGGCGAGAAGACATTGAGGCACGTGCTCGTGCTTCCCCTTAGGTTCCTCCCTTATGGCCACATTGGAAATTATTGACGATCCAGCAGGAAGAGTGGTTGAGGTGGGCACGGAAAGGCAACTACGTTAGAGCACTATCTATTTTGCCAACTCGCTTCCCGGATCCCCGTAGATATCCTAGGCCGATTCCCATTTCTACCTGGTCTTACAGCCGGGTAGATTTAGACCGTTCATGATTATTGCGTCCTAACCGCATCAGCCGCCGGAGCTCCTCTCCTGCATGTTCGACGTGCCTTAAGCAGCGACGCAGAGATGCAGGTTCTACGGAACCAAGCAGAAAGGGTTGCTCCAAGAATGACAGGAGAGGCTTGCTCGAAGCTGCTATGTAGACGGAACTGCACCAGCTAAGCGCTGCTTAGCAGATTGGGGATTATCCGATGGGATGTTTGAGCCTTCTCGATTTCCTGGGTAGGCGCCCGAAACTGCGGGGCCACTCCTCGCAGAACTTGAACACAGAGCCACGATTTGGGTTGAGCCCCTTCCGGTCAGGAGGCGCGGGCGTGCACCCTCTGCAAGTTACCCAAACAGCCCAGGCACATTTCTCCCACTGCAACATGGAGCACCAGCATGAAGTGGCCTCAAGGCTCTCTCATGTGAACTACCTGACCTTAACGCCGGCGCCGATGAGGCACCTCGGGGGTTTTACTTACACTCGCTCTTGCGGATCATTACTACGCTATCTTGTAGTAGCTAGCAGACGAGCAGTAGCAGCAGAAACAAGCTCATCACCGCCAACCCGCAGTAGGAAGGCAGTTCTCATCACATTCGTACTCAGGCCGAACCAGAGATGCCGCATTTCGGGCCAGGACAGCGAGCATGGCGGTTGTCATGGCTTGGTTCCTTGTCCGTCACAACTAGCCAGGCAAGAGGCACGCCTGAATGGACATCCCCAGGCGGCGGGACTCTCCAAGCAACGTGTAGACGAAGATGGCTGGCCATGTGATGCCGGAAAGGCGAGTGTCAGATGATAGCCAGTGACTCGGGCAAACATTACCATCTTTTGTTGTCTTGAGTTCGTGCCCTAGTTCTTCCTCCTCTTCAAGTAACGCTTGCTTATGTCCATCAACCGTCAGCCCACACTTGCCCGCTGCTACAATCTCACTTCGACGAAGAAACTCTCACCAAGACTTCCACCTAACAACAGTTTTCAATCCCCGATCCCTCAAAGTGAACCACCTGGCCACCACCGCCGTCATACGCTGCAAGATTCTCAATGTCAATAAGGTAGGATGAGCCTGTTTGAGACCGCCAGTATACCACAGGACCATGCTGCTGGAGGCGCATGCAGCTCATATCGAACATGGTCAAGGCTGGTGATGGTAGCCCGGATTATGCGGAAGTCCCGGACAGCATCTTGAAACTCTCGCATGCCACGTCTGCATACCCACTTACCTAGAATACTTGAGATTGCTCTCGGTGAACTCGACACTCACTGTAGACTCTATGCCGCCAATGGAACCGAATACACAGAAGCCTTTCTTAGATGTACGAGAAGGATACCATGTGATAACACAAGCACAGAAGTCTCAGTCTCTAGCCCATTCCTTTCTATATCATCCATCTTTACCTCCCCAGTTGCGGCCTTCACATGTCGGCATGTTCTTGGGCCGCTCCGACTTAAGCAAGTTATAGGCTGGGAATATCACTGAGGCGTCTAAGCATCTATGAATAGGTAGATCTCTATTGTACGGAACAGGCCTATACATGAGTCTGGCAACTGCATGTGCATCAGGGGCCTACGTTCGAAGGTGCACTTTGGATGGGACGTGTGTTTGGTTTCCGGCAGGTCTGTCCCAGCTGCAACGATTGTCTCATGGCAGACTTGTATAGTGAAAATACAGCGCCAGCTTTAGGGGTGAACTAAGGTATTCTGGGCCACTTGGACACGGCATTCTGACGCTCGATATTCCGCAGTAATTTCTCTGGGCCTTGACACTCTCCTGAGCCCATTGCGAAGGGGAAATGAGACGCTTCGGATTATTGGACGCTGTTGCAAGTTATGTCAACTTGTAATCCCATGGCTCAGTCGCAGGTCACCTTTGGACACTCTGAGATAACCTACCTTAGACTATCATCACGGAGTGAGCTGGGAGTTCACCAGACTCCTTAACTGTCTTGACACAATGGAGATTGGGACAGCGAGCAGTGCAAATCCAGGGACGGCCGGGATACACTGCTGTATTGCCTCAGGAAGAATAAGGTAGTATACACTTCTTTCGGCGATTTTACCGCCCCTTTCCAAGGGGAATTCCTTAGACATGATTTTTGTTTGGAAACATTGAAGTCGATTGTTAACAATCACAGACCAATCAATTTGTGTTTTGGAACCACACTAACTTAACACCCTTGCATTGCATGGCGGACCGGCCTGGAAAGCTTGGCACAGCTTTGGCCATGTCCCCCACTCCCCGCTACTTGCCAAGAAGCCGGGAGCTCCACAGAGCGGGTCCGGGATTTTGGGCACGTTCACGAGCACGAGATCGGCCAATTCAGCCTTTCGCGTCTTCAGGGCCCCACTACTCTAAAGGGAACGTCTTTCGAGCTCCAAAACCTCGACACCAAGTCGAAACCCCCGCGCCGCACATTTCCTACGCTCTTCTTCACTGTCGCCGTGCTTTTCACAGCCATCAACCAGAGCACAACAAGCATGGCAGATCGACCCTACCGCGGAGGCGGCCGCGGGGGCCCTCGCGGCGGACGTGGAGGGGGAGGAAGCCGGGGTGGCGGAGGCGGTGCAGCCGGGGCGGCCGCCGGAGCCGGAGCGGACAACAACAAGGAGCGGCCGAAGAAGGAGAACATTCTGGATCTGAAGAGGTACATGGATAAACGGATCACTGTCAAATTCAATGGCGGGCGGGAAGGTGCGTTTTCCCTGATCTGCCACTTGAGACGCTATGATAAGATATCAAAAGCCGGGTGGTCGCTGATGGAGGGTTGCTTGGCTCTTTAGCGACGGGGGTGTTGAAGGGATATGATGCACTTATGAACTTGGTGCTGGATGAGGTGGAGGAGCTGCTTAGAGGTGAGCTGTGCCGGCTTCACGGACTACCCTTGCCCCGGACAAAATGACCCTGTTGTGGAGTTGGGACGCTGACTTGCGGTGGTGGTATGTGACAGATGACGAAGGCAACGAAATGACTAGACCGCTGGGACTTGTTGTTGTGCGCGGTACGCTGTTGGTGATGGTCAGCCCGGTCGACGGAAGCGAAGTGATAGCGAACCCGTTCCTGCAGGCGGATGAGGAGTGAAGCTGGCGCAGGAGACTGCGATTACCGGGTTCATAAGGTGATGGCGACCGTCTGGAAGCGGAAGGTCCGAAATGAGAGATCAGGGTGGACGAGGTATCCTCTCCCTAATGGAAGTGAGGTTCCTTGGTCCAGCGATAACATCAGGCCACACACCTACCGGGGCCAACATTAAGGGAGATGAGCTGGTCCGTTACCGACCGCTGACCGCGCTTTGCTGTCCTCCCGGTGGAGGTAGGATTTGGTAACCCCTTACTGGAGACAGCCAGCAACCAGATGAGAATGAACAGACGTTCATGAGTCTGGAAGCCGCATGTGATCAAGGTCCCGTTCGGTAGTAGCAGGCACTGCACGACCCATCCAAAAATACAGGCAGAGAGAAAGATATCTTGATATTTTCTGTTGGTTATGTAGCGACAAAACGATACACGCTGACTAAGTAATCGACATGCTGTCGGAGACTTTGGATACCAGCTATTGTGTTTCTGTTTCTATAGCGATGTATCATCCCGTGCGGCTGAGACGCGCCATGAGATATTTCCCGATTGCACCACTTGGGCGCTTCTGCGTCGCCTTATACATACACACCACTTGGAGGGCTACCGCCCCTGTGTGTTGCGTCCGAATGCGCTTCTCCTCAATGACCGGTGCCCGCAACAGCTGAGAGCTGAGGTTCCGGTCTTCTCGTCCATCCCATGTTTACACCCATGTGTGCCACCTAGCCCCGGCGGAAAAGCCGTTGTTGAGAGCTCTTGATGGAACCGGTCTCATTGAAGCAGGTCGTGTCGGAGCATCCCCCGGCGGTGAGTGAGACGCCTAGTTGTTCGCCCCGGGGGCGCCCGTCTTGCTATGCTTCACGAGTTCGTTGAATGACCGATCAAACATCTTCTTAAGCTCTCGGTAGGTGAGCACAAAGACCGTCTCGTTGTCGCGGCTGGTCAGCACCACCATCTCGTCAATTCCCGCCTCCAGCTTGCTCATGCAGCTCAGCATGTGTCCGATGGAAAGGTTGGGCTTGCCATCGGCTTCGACCCTGTGGAAGACATAGTCGCGGAAGAGCTTGAGCTGGTACCGGTCTCCCGTTTCGGACCAGCCCTGCGCGCCGCCGAGGTCTCCGCGTTCAACTATCGTCATGAGCTTCATCACGCTCCGGGCGACACGACCATTCTCGAGTTCCTTAGCCAGGTGGAACTGTTTATCGTCGTTGTCCTGAAGACTCAAGTCAAAAAAGGTTGTCATGTGCGCGGCAATGCCGCTGATGAAGTTGTCAATGCTTTTGGATTCACCCGGATTGGGGGGTGCAATGAGCCACGCCACAGCGTCTTTGAGGTTTGCCGAGTATTTGGCGAACAGCGAATCCAGCGCTGCTGGGACATTGTTTAGGTGGGCTGGCGGTGTACCAGTCGCTAGGGAGAGGATAAGTCTGCCGAACTTGACAAGATCTTCTTGCTGAAGCTCCAGAACAGACTTGGTGTTGCTCTCAAACTGCACTACGTCCAGAACGGAGCATGCAGCGAGCCGAACCCGGTTGGTATCCGTCAGGATGATCTTACTTGGCTCGAGACACCGAGCTGCAAGTCTGTTCGAGTGGATAGTCTTGAGCGCGTTGGCGATCTGGCATACGTATCCCCAAAGAACATTCTCCTGCACGGCATTGGGCGCCCTGTACCGATTGCCGTGAGCCGGCTGGAAGTAATGCTCGTGTAATGTTTTGGAGAGTGGATGATAGTCATAGGCAAAAATTAGGGAGCTGTCGCCGAACTCCCTGGTTGTGAAGGCTTCGTGGACTGTTACAACGCTGGCGCTCTTGATTTTCTTCCATTCCTTCATGACGCTAAGGATGGCCTTTTCGTTAGTTAACCGGTACCCTAAGACTCCATCTTCAGCACGGATACGGTCGCAAGTGGTCAATTGGCAGGTTCAGCACAATACCTTCAAGCCTCCTGAGGGCGTAGTGAGTCCCCGTTCGGCTATTTTGAGCCTTGTATACCCAACTCGGGTAGCCGAAAGACGACGTGTTCTTCCTGTTGTTCGTATCCAGAGGAAACAGCGAATGCCAACGCTCGAGCTGGGGCAATCCGGAGTCTAGCAGCTTCAGTACACGCGACGCGACAGGCGAAGAACATGATTAGAACTCACTTGGCATCACTTGCTGAGTGGCAAACATCTTCTTCTGTAGATCTTCCCGCACCTTGGCCGGCGTGAAGAAATCATAGGTTGTCCGCTGCCACGGTTGCAGTTCTTGCCGATAAGTATCAAATGGTTGGTAGAGGTGATAATTGGGCGGCTGAAGTGGCCCAGTGGGAAAGGCTCCATGCTGAGGATAGAATGGTGCTCCAGAGGTGGCAATGGCATTGTGATCGGATGCGTACAGGTTGAACTGGCCAGCGGAAGGCAGTGCCGCGCTGATGGATCCCATGGCTGTAAACGGGTCATTGTACAGCCCATTGTCCTGCGCAACGCCGTTGGCAGTCTGCACCTAGATCAGCGGATATGCTCATCCAGTGAGCATCCGAAAACTTACGGGGTTCCCAATGTCATAGTTCTGTGGAGTAAACTCCCTGATGGCTGCAGGATTGAACACCGAGGCTTCGGTAGTCTGCTGCAGGTTTGGCGCTGGAACAATATTAGATAGAGCACAATGCAAATCAGATCGGAGTCAACTCACTACCTATCCCACGAGGAGTAAATGGAGCAGCACTCGCAGCTTGAGATGAGAGGGTGGACTTCTTCACTGGCGCAGACTGCTGACTCAAGGGCGTGAATGCCGGTGACTCAACGTTGAATGTCTTTTTGCCACTAGTAGTAGGTCAGACAAGAAAACTAGGAATGAGTGTTTGTAGGCACGGCTTGAGCAGCCGCTTTCACCATGAGAGAAGAGAGACCGTCGGTGTTTGAAGGGGCTTGAACCTGGATCGCCTCCCCAGAGGCATTACCCGGCTCGGTTTCTCACGGCATGGCTGCCGAAATTGAATACCAAGCCTCCTCCCTTGGCTCTTCGATCTCCACAGTGTGGCTCAAAGCAGTTGGCTGGATTAAGGATGCCATGGGCAACACCTTGAGAGAAGCGGCTTTCTTGACGGCGAGATATTGACGACACTGGATAGGTCTTGGGCGATTAACTTACAAATCCGCTTGGGGTGAAGAACTCTTGTTCTGATCGTGGTTGAAGGTGCATCCTTGGTCCTCATAGCGACAGTTCCCATATATAAGAATGTTGCGACACAAAGTATCCTTGTTGTCTACGTGATGGCCGTCAGCAGGGAGCACACCAACAGAAACCGGGGCAACCCACCTCGCCCCTTTGATCGCGGCGAACCAACTTGACGCCGGAGCTCGTTCGAGGAATATCGCGCCGCAGCCATGGCGGGAATTCGATTGATCAAATCAAGGACAACGAAACAGTGCCTTGACCGATTCTACGATATCTGGCGAAGGAGTGTCAGTGCGAAAGCGAGGTCTCGTCATAGCGCTGGCCGGGGCAGGTGTCGAGAGGGTCGTCCTCACTTGATGGTGGCGGATTTCTCCCATGTTTCGTCCGAAATGGCGAGAGGGCACCCATAGAGGCATGCGACGTGAAGACGAGGCCGGGCGAGGACAATTGCACCAGGGTACGGAGTCAATTGCGTCGGCAGATCGAGAAAACACGAGAGACGCGGCGTTGGCGACGAGTCCTGCGATGATCGGCGTGGTCTGGAATCGGAATTGAGGTTGCAGCTGCCGGTTGTCTTTCACGCGGTGCAAGTCCAAGTCCCTGGTGCTGCACAACCTGGAAAGAAGATCCCCCGAGAAGCAGTGCAGGTGCCCCTCCCGTCTCAGGCGTTGCTGCAGTCAGCCTCAAGCGCACGAGCCACAGTGTGTGCGTGTTAGCACGCTGTTAGTGCCTCTTTAAGGCAGAGATGCCTCTTTAAGGCAGAGATGCCTCTTTAAGGCAGAAAGATGAGCATGGGTTTACACGCATATTGACATCAATGACATAATGCAAGTTGACCTCACCTTGCCTCTACACAGTATCAGGAAGAGCACGGACAATGCCCACGTTGCCGAAATCAGCCCGAGGCAACTTGAACTACAAGTAGGTATAATAACTTCGAATCACTGCGCTGTGACCGGTCTGACCCTGATTATCTGACCTCTCAATCTCGACAAGACGCGTCAGAATACACCACATTTGCAATCCCACGAAGAGCGGCAGAAGGGTCTCTCCGCTTCGCACATTCTATCCCAACCATTGCTGCATGCACTGCGAACCTCTTGTTGCGATCCTCAATTCGCTGCTAGAACGCACTCGACGCTCGGAAAGGGCAACTATTTGCGACGACTGTTTACTGGAAATTGTCTTGCCAATCACCGAACCTTCAGGTCCCCATCCTTAAGCTGTGGTCTTCGGACATACGACGCCCCGCGGTTCGACTCCGGGCAGGCCACAGCCCTCTCTTCCCTTGACAGCTCAGTGGTGGACAGGAGCTGCGTTTCCCCAAGAACGATGGCCAGTGGCGGGGAGCTCGAGCTATCCAGGCTCTCTGCAAGCCAGCAGGCGGCTCTGCAGCAATACACCGATGTGACCAGCCAAGATATCAAGGATGCCATTCCGCTACTTGAGAGGTCACAATGGAACGTCCAGGTGAGTATGCAGCCACTATAGTATGAGGTCTGAGGCTGACTCCAATGCAGATCGCTATTGCCAAGTTCTTCGATGGCGAAGGTCCCGATCCGCTTGCCGAAGCCCCGGCTGCACAAGTTAATGTCCCACGCACAACCGCAAGGCACCAGAATCTGCATGAGAGTTTTCTCGATGCTGATAGTCGAGCATACCAACCATCACGGCGACCTCAGGCCGAGCCTGCCCCACGTGTCGTACCCCAGCTTCCAGTGTTGTATAGGACTCCGTTCTTGGTATCGATACTCTTTGCGCCGTTCCGGTTGGGATACGAAATCTTCTCCGGCATCTTTGGATTGCTGTTCTACCTTGCATCCTTCCTTCCGCGGTCACTGCGGTCGCGGTTCGTCGCATCATCTATTCCAAAGGGCTTGAGGCAGACCGATGGGCGAAGGGTGACCCTTCCCATGGAGACGGCGCAGAGATTCAAACGCGATTTCG
Source organism: Achaetomium macrosporum (assembly GCA_033296875.1). Lineage (NCBI taxonomy): Eukaryota > Fungi > Ascomycota > Sordariomycetes > Sordariales > Chaetomiaceae > Achaetomium > Achaetomium macrosporum. Next base: position 51,397 of record MU860073.1, read on the forward strand.
AGGAAGAGTACGGGACGCACAGCCTCCCCTTCTTTGAGGGCGGCCATGCCCAGGCATTGGATACTGCAAAGAAGGATCTCAAGTTCCTCTTGACGGTTTTACTATCCCCGGAGCACGACGACACCGAGTCGTTTGTCCGCAACACGCTCCTGTCACCCGAAGTTGCGAACTTCATCAACGACCCCAACAACAATATGATTATCTGGGGAGGCAATGTGCTCGATTCAGAGGCCTACCAAGTGGCCAGAGAGTACAATTGCGTCAAGTTCCCCTTCTCGTGCGTTGTCTGCCTCACTCCCAAGGAGGGCAGCACACGCATGGGAATTGTCAAACGCTTGGTTGGGCCCATGACTCCAGAGTCGTACCTCACCGGCATTCAGAGCGCCATCACCAAGTATGGCCCTGACCTGAACGGTGTTCGCGCAGAGCGAGCGGCGCAGGAGATGGCTCGGAGTCTACGGTCTCAGCAGGATTCGGCTTATGAAAGGTCCCTGGCAGCGGACCGGGAAAGAGCACGACAGAAGCGGGAAGCTGCGGCTGCTGCGGCTGCGGCAGAGAAGCGCGCACAGGAGGAAGCCGAGGCAGCCGCGCGGCAGCAGAGGCTGCGGCAGGAGTGGAGGGAATGGCGGGCAACGACGCTTGCACCTGAGCCAGATACTGGGGAGAAAGATGTTGCCCGTCTGGCACTTAACATGCCCCCTTCATACGGGGCCGGACGGGTGATTCGGAGATTCGCCAGTCAAACCACCCTGGAAGAGGTTTATGCCTTCGTGGAGTGTTACGATCTGCTGCGAGAGCAGGGCGCGAGAAAAAGCGCTGAGAAGCCCGAAGGCTACGAGCACAAATACGGGTTTCGAATCGCATCAGTCATGCCGCGGGAGACCTTCGAACCGAGTACCTCCACAACTGTTGGTGAAAAGATGGGCAGGGGTGGCAACCTCGTCGTTGAAGAGATAGACCCAGATGAGGAGGAGGACGAATAGAGCAGGTCAACGACGGTACACGTGATGTAGTACTAGGCGTCGTTTACATAGGATGTATGTACCGCTAACACTTTGAGGCCCTTCCGCGAGGGCAGTACACTTCTTGCTGGTGCTTAAGGTCTCTCAAAAATCAACCCCGGCGTTTCCAGTGGGGGCTTGGCCGTTGGTTTGGACGGCCAACAGGAGGCCGCCCGCGGTGGGGCTCAACGTTATCTTATGGATCGGCTCGGCGGCACCTCCGGGTTCTGCCCGTTGCATTGGGAAGTTGCTTGCGCGTCTCCCAGACTAGTCTCAGATTCTCAGCCACACCTTTGGCGCATGGTATTGTGTGTATCTGTGAGCATTCCGCGGGGACCCATAAATACATACGCACGGTCCTTATGGCTGTGCAGATGCGACCCACACTGCCGCCTGCGGCGGTGCAACCACCCCGCCAGCCGTAAGCGGCTGGCAATGCTCACAGAATCAAGTCTGTGCACCAGAGACTATGCAAGGTAAAAGGTGATGTTTTTTGAGAATGCTATTGAACCCCATGACAGACCCCGCGAAAATGTTCGCAACGTCCTCAGACCACCTGGCGCTAGCTTTGTGTGTGGTATCTGATTGGGTAAAAAGGGTGTGCGGTGGGGCGAAGCCCCACAGATACAAACACACAATGCCAAGCGCCAAAGGTGTGGCTGAGAATCTGAGACTACCATTTGCCCCTCCTTGATTGGGGCGGGTTAAAGTTCTTGAATGATCGAATGACCGCACCTGAATCTGGTCCTGTGATAGGTAGCTCTGGACGGAGTATGGCATCCTACACTAGTTGATAGTTCAAGCCAAAAGTGCTGCTTTCCAATTTATATGCTGGACTCTTTCGTCAACCCGGATTTTCAGAGCGTCGTAGTGAAAACGGGGTCCAGGTTAAAAGGACCCTTGCTGCCTAAGGTAGCTGGCGCCTAAGCCGCCGCGCACGGGAGCGCGGCAGACAACAGCTGCGCGATAACCACAATTTGCGACCAGCCGAAACGAAACAACTTCCTCTGCCGGCATTGCGATTTACCAAGCGAGTTTTGGTCTCCCGGCGAGAGCTTATATCTGCGCGCCACTGGCATCATTACCACTCACCAACGCTGATACGCGTTCGGCCGTCGCATCCAAGGGCATGGCGGGCTTCAGCATGAACAAGGTGCTGGGCAGCATAAAGAAACGGCCGACGTTTGGCGGCGGTAAGGGCGCTTTTCCCAGGTTCGAAGTGCGTAAATAAGCATTGGACGAGAGACTGACGCTGGATTGGTTGTGCGCTCTCGCGATAGGCAGCACGGCAGAGACACCTGCCGATCACGCGAACGAGACCCCGGAAGCAGTCGCCGCGCGCTGTGTGGTATGAGTCGTTCCAGAACTGATCCCAATCGAATCAGCACGTCAAAGGAAGGCCCCGGAACTAACTGCGACCTCAGAAACAATTCTGCAACTCGGTGGGAAGTGCGTCGGTATGTCACGAGAGGGCTCTTTATACCCAAACCCCGGCCCTCGTTCGTTTGCGCCGAGAACAAGAAGCTAAGACAGGAGGCTATGTGAGCCGCAGGGTGATGATGTTGTATTTCTACCTTCTATCGTCGAGGCCGCCGTTGCCTCGCCAGTCGCCGCCGCCGAATGCGCCCGCTTGATCCGCAAGTTCATGGCCAAAGACTACTGGACGAAGCCGTCATGCCAATACAACGCGGTAATGCTAGTCCGGATTCTAGTCGACAACCCTGGCCCGGGCTTCACGCGGTACATGGACAAGAAGTTCGTCGACACGGCCAAGGAGCTACTAAGGACAGGGCGGGATGCGAGCGTGCGCCAGATTCTGATGGAGACGCTAGACTCGTTCGAGAATACTAAGGCTTCTGACGAGGGGCTGGCGCTGATCATCGAGATGTGGAAAAAGGAGAAGGAGAAAGCCTACAAAGCGTATGGGGTAAGTGCCCAAAGTGCTGGCGCGCAAGGCAAAGCTGCGAACCGATATGCTGACTTGATTCGAAGGGAGTACCGATGCCCCCCGGTCCCCGGACAATGATCGCGCCGCCTTTTGACCCTCGCCAACAGCATCACCAGCCTTACTATCAGCAGCCGCAACATCACAGCAAGCGTCTTCCGGACCCGATCGAGCTGGCGAACCGACTAGAGGAAGCCCGGACATCGGCCAAGCTCCTGGAACAGGTTGTGGCGTGTACCCCACCTTCAGAGGTTCTCTCCAACGACTTGATCAAGGAGTTCGCCGACCGGTGTACGAGTGCTTCGCGGAGTATCCAGGGTTACATGTCTGCCGAGAACCCCGGGCCAGACAACGACACAATGGAAAGTCTGATCGACACCAACGAGCAGCTCCAGCAGGCCCTGAACCATCACCACCGCGCAGTGCTGCAAGCAAAGAAGCAGCTGGGTGTCGGTGACAGTAGGTCAAGCATTTCTAGCCCGGCACCGCAATCCCAACAACCACCGGCTGGACAGTCTGGCCCGGCTCCGCAGGTGCCAAGAAAAGCAGTCCCCGGAAGCAGCAGCAACGGCAAAGGGAAGGCCAACCTCGACGTGTTACGCGGCTCCGCTATCGCGGGCCCGTCAAGGTCAGCAAGCGCTACACCACGCCACGACTCTACCACCGATGACGATGACGACGGCCAAGACCCCTTCAGAGACCCCGAGCCGGCGGGATCCTCATCCAAGGCGGCCGGCAAAATGAGCGATAGTCCCCCACGGTTGTCCTTTGAACCCTTCCATCCCGGGTTTGGGGGGTCATCATCCTCGGCGGCCGCAGGAGGTGAGAAGGGAAGGGGCGAACCGGTAACGCCGGTGTCAGATGATGAATCGGACGCGTACGGGGCTACGCCGAAGAAGGAAGGGCGTGATCATCGGTTTTAGCAAATGGACAGCTAACTGGATTGGGAAATCCTGGTTCTTCTCTCTTGGTTCGGTTGTTTTCTGAGCGTGATATCAGTCTCGGGTCTCTTGTTTTTCGCTTCTCGCTCGCAGATTTCTTTTATCCCCTCTGCTCGTTCCGTTTCCACGAGTCTTGATGTATCTACGAGATGATATATCATCTATGCTTTCAATCATTTACTTGTCGCTTTGTTCCTCAGACCTCCCAGACAACTGATTTTGCGTCTGCCATAGTAGATAGAGAAGTACCGAGCTGGACAAACAAGTCCCAATGTGTAGGCGGGATCGAAGAATGTGAGAGGTCTTACGTATCGGTTCCACGCTACCTCATGTCTGTACCTTGCCAGCTGATTGATGGAAATCAAAGGCTATCTCATCTCGCGCAGGCAACCTTGGAACGAGGCTTGGACGGTCAAGTAAGAACCCAGCCCGAGCGCCAGTGCTCAACAAAGTTCCGGAAACATGCATATTCACCAGCATCGCCATCCAATCACAGGGATAATTTGCGACCCGGCTTGGTGGCAGGCAAGTGTGCAGGCAGCACCCAAATCGTCGATATCAGTTAACCACTATCAAGGCTGAAGCATTTCGCCATAGTAACGCTGCACCCTTGCTCAGATTCTTCAGGCATACCCGGTGAGGCGAAAAGGAGGAGCATAAGGAAAGCTTCAACCGCCGCGAAGCTACATAATGACAGTCGGTTTCCAGATATTTGGGTGGCATCAGTTCAGCTAGTTGGTTCTTAGCCGTTAGCAGTTCGTTGCTCAGCTCGGTGTCAGTGCCGACTTCTCTTGCCCGCAGCGAAGAGTGTCAGTAAACCCCCCTCGAACTATTGGCGACGAACCATTGCTCCCAACCTCCCATTCGTCTCGATTTACTAAACATAGCTTGGGCTCATCTCTAACTACTATCACGCCTTCAACCAAGGAGGGAGAGCTCCAACCTGGACTCAACTACTATGAAGTGAGCAGACTAAGGAATGGAGGTACCGTCAGTTCTTGACTCCGTCCCCTTTCTTTGCCCTTGACTTGTCTACGTCAGATCCAGTGTCTTCAATCTTGTGAACCTATTCCGGCATACAGAGGTTGGGGAAGAGCAATGGTTTGAGGGTATCGACCACCTGGGTTGCCCCATTCGTGGGCTTCAGGGTCCAACGCAGTGAGGCCACTGTGTCTATAACGCCGTCTACTTGAAGCATGCTTCTCTATACAGTATGTTGAGCCCGAAGCCGGTATACATCGCAGACAGCAGAATGTGGGGCCAGGCTAGGGAGAAGGGCTGGAGAAATTCCCCCAATCTTCTGTACAGCTGTAATACTATATAAGACGGTACCAGCCTCACCGGGAAGATGATTTTATGAGTACAGAGGCAGCTCAGCCTTGGAAGAGGGAGATCGAGGATCTACGAAGTATGGGGCAGTTTGTGATTGACAGGATGGGGTTAGGGTTCGCTGTCTCGGCACGCTCTGTTCTCAGGGGTCTATTTACATTTTACTATATTACGTAAATCCCACGATACATTGACGCTGTTAAGACACGGCGTTTTCGGGCTCCTATAGGCCACTTTCTTTTCTCTTCGACGTCAAGTTGGGAACGCCTTTTCTTTTGTCAGCTCAGCTTATCCTGCCGCCTTTGTAGGGCTCTTCGGCTGGTTGAGCCACGGTGGCCTTGTGCAGTGGGAGCGGTGTAGGAGGAAGCTCGACTAGGTATGGAATTACACACGGATCTCTCATCATTACTGGAGAAAACGCTCAATAATGAGCTGTCGTAGCCCCGGCTGTCTGTACATACTGCACTCTATTCTATCCAGGTCCGCACAACAGCACCCCTACTCAGATTATGAAGCGACCCAACAGCATATGGCGTCCAGAGAGGGAAGAGTGCTCGATGTCTGTTGTGAGCGAAAGGGAGACGCCGTGCCTTTGTCGGTAGCCTGCCATGAAGCCTGGGAAGCTGCCATCAACTTCTTCTGGAGCCTGCTGAAGGCCGGGGGACCTGCACTTCACGCTTATGTCCAGGAACAGATTTGCAAGCTTCGCAATCCTTCATCAAGAGGGAAGCAAATCGAGGACCGAGGATATTCGCCAAGCTCCCCTGGCAGTACGGGAAACTGGCGATTGAAAACCATTGGAGGCATAAGTGCTCTAGACTCCACTCATTTGCCCGTTGTCCTTGCAAAGGCGAGTGCGTCTATTGATTCACCCCTGTTGATACCCATGCATGAGTCCCCACCATATGGGCGCGATGAATTCGGTTCATAACGAGACATTGGGAGTTTGAGTGTACGCGTTCGGTCAAGGACTGAGCGAGGAACAACTTTCTTTGTTAATAACCGGTCCTTGATAGGGTGTGGTGTAGATGTGGTAGTAGGTAGCTGGGGAGTGGGGAGGTGGGAAGAGGTTCAAAGAAATGGTCCAAATTCTATGTGTGAACTTCGGCAGATTTGAGATGTAAGGCAGAGGAAGTGAAACCGCCTACTAGTGGTCAGATTTTCCGTTTTGTGTAACATAGTTTCATATGGTGATGTTCCCAGCCATGGCTCTGTCCCCGCGAAGCCAACGAGCAGGCACCTTAGTCACTGGTTTGACTCATGTATTTTAGCATCTACTCAGAAGTGAACCTTAGGGGTTGCAGAGGAAGGTAAGTACCTTTCGAGGGGTTGTGGTGGTAACTTACACGTCGTTCGACGGGTACTGTACCAGGCGTCTGGCGTCCCTTGTAAGGCGGTCGGTTCATCTTTGCCTCGGCATCTGGCGGCGATCTGGCCATGTTGTCAACATAATAATAATAAGGCCTGGATATCCTTTGACGCCTGGACATCAATGTCCACCGCTGGGCGAAAGAGGGATCAGCCTAAACCGTCTCCGAACGCAGTTCTTGTCGTTTGAATACGGTAGGGAATAGAGCCGGCGACCCGAAAAAAAGTCCTTGACAAGGTGAGCTTGCCCGGGCATCCCCCAGGGAAGCATATGCAGTCATCATCTGTACCGTGCAGCGGCCATTCCTTCGGCTGAAGAGTGTACCCCCATCGGGCAAGTCTGACGTGACCGAGTAAGCTGACTGAGGGTTGCCGACCCATATGACCGCCGCAATACGATAACCGCTTGGTTGAGGATACCTGCTTGGGACGGAAAGCACATTCCAGCCTCCCTAGGCCTCTGTCCTCTCCGGTGGTGCCAGTGATGGTTTTGGATGGTTCGGTTCTGCGTTAAGGTGGTCAGCGTCCTAGCGACCCGCGCCTTTGGCGGGATTGCCCCAGTTGTTTTGCTCGTTTTGGCGTTCGCGCTTCCATTCTCGACGAGGCCAGAACTTCTGACGCACCCGAAGCCGTCTTTGGGGGGTTCGGACGTATAAGGAGGTGGGCAGATGCTCAGTGCTGCGAAAATTAAACCGAAGCTCGGAAACAGGAGGAGGAGTGGTAACGTCAGACGGAGCGCGCCCAGCTGTTTGTTTCTGGACGCATAATATCAGCTACCTGCAGTGAAAGGGGCCTCAGGACGTCAAATAAAATGCATACCGAGTGCCGGTTAGCAGAATGCGGCAGTGCTGGAGGCCGGCGTTTCCCAAGCTTTTCTGACACGGTTGTTTCCTTGGAAGTTTAACTGCCAGGCCGAGACGTCACGTCGTGGTAATGGCCGGATGTTGCTGACAGCCGCCACGGCCTCCTTCGCACGTCATAATGCCGTCAGCCAGGCAGCCGTAGACAGACATCCATAACAAACAACGCGTCGACGTGTGTCTCGATCGATAAGGTCTTATCTGGTGTTAACTCACTCCGAAGTTCTCCACGCCGTTTGTGCCATGGTCGTTTGATTTGGGGCTCTTTGCACCCCGGGCTCTACCATCAAAGCTTCACCCCTATTTCAAATCAACATTCACCCCTCTTCCCCAAGTACTTGTAGGCAGGGTTGGCCTGTCGGCTAAAGAGTCAGTAACCGCACCATCCTGACTCAGTGACTGCAGAGGGCGGTCAGGTGAACCCAGCACGCTTGCCTGCCCGCGCTTACGTGCCCGAGAAGGTTGAGACGATTGGGGCCCTGGCACGCGGAACGGAGCGTTTCGTGACACTGGTATGTCCATGGAAAAGAGCATGCTATCGCCTAGATCCTGAGATTAGCGCTGTGTCGTATTGCAGTACAGAATGACTCGGCTTCGGACAGCTCGAACTCGCTTCGGAGACCATCCTCTCCTTTCAACGGGGGCACACCGCATCTGACCCCTGGACGAGACGCATATGTGCAATACCCTTGCAACGTCGCTGGAGACGGAGCGAGTCCGATTTTCCAACGCCCCTAACGGAATGCTATTATGACCGCTATTTCCCTTGGCATCCAGTTGAGTGTCCGTACCTGTGATGGCTGGAATGACGGCCCCTTGGACCCCCTTGGACCCTTCCCAGAATGATGAGACCCTTCTGGCTCTGAGGGTTCGGATTGCCGGATCCTCCAGTGCCAGTGGAAAATCCCAATCAGTCAGCAACATGGAATACTGTACCGTGATGCTTTGTAAGGATGGTGCATTGATTGGCGAGTCATGAGCGTGCCGCTCTGGCTGTTCACACGTTGCCGGCTTGAATTGTACATGTACGCCCTTTGGTTTTGTTGCTTCTCCTGGTTTCAACAACATGTAGTACTCCGTATGGGAGTGAAAACCGCGAGCCATTGGAGAGCGGGCTGCAGAGGCCCGAAGGATCGCATTTTCGTGCTCACGCATGCCGCCGAGGCGCACGAATGACTGTCGCCCTACAGTAGGTCTCATGCTGGCCGCTCCTTTCGGCATTTACTCAAGCGGCTAGCGACTTCCGACTTCGCTATATGCAGCGTCCCAACGAGTACCCTACACAGTAAGCTGATCTTATGCTGCCCGATGTGACGAGCTCTGCCTCGCAGCACGCTGAACAGTGTGCGTACGTCCGCTGTGAAGGCGACAGGTCATTTCGGTGTGGATCTTGTGTTATGAGGCCCTTCAAGTGGCATGGTGAACCTAGCGAGCTTCTTCGCATATCTTGTTGGCCCGGCTTTTTTCAGTTTTATTTTTTTTTCTGCGTTCCTTGTTCTTTGTGTCGCACAGCGACTCGAGGTCCCTAATTGATTCCACGGCCCACAGATCTGCCAGTCGCTGGGAAAACTGCTGCTGGTCAACCACCTGGGTCATCAATGATGATCAGTAGGACGGCGAACGCGACTGCCCGCCTATCATGTAGACGATTCAATGGAAGATGGCGGGGTTGGCGGAAGCCGAAAATGAGTAGGTTGGTCCATTGCCCCGACTCGAACAGTGCTCTGCTGTAATCATCAGTAATTCAACCAAGTCGAAGGGACCGGATTTCTTCTCGCACACTGCCATGGCCCTGTGAGCCTTGTAACCCCTCGTCGATTGGGAGGGGGGTGATCGAAGTGATGGCCCCTCATGCATCGACAGGAGTCCGCGCATGTCAGTGGAGACGACACTCGATGTGAAAGAGGCCGTGCTAGCCAGGGATGAGTTGTCAACAACGGCGCATCAAGCCCCAATAGTGCTTCTCGTCGCTCCATAGCGTAGCAATGTACATAGTGTATGTGGATGGGGCCAGCCCGTCCTTGGCTTGGTCATGCCGGGAGGGGTGAACGCTGCTACAGTAAGATACGTAAGGTAGTGTTGCTAGTCAGCAATGTATGTATGTACCTAGGGTATCTGAGCAGTGCCTTCAGCAACCCGTGATCCCTGAAACCTGGTCGAATTTGGGCCTCCATAGTGCGAACTAGCGGCAGTTTGAAATGCCTGATCTTGCCGGGATATCGTGGTTTGGGATAGAGGGGAAAGAGTGGCCATTGTTCGAGGATCATTCCGCTTTGGGAAAAGCGAACAGCAAGAGAGGAGCTGGCCCCTTTTCCTACCGTGCCCGGTTCTTACTCCGTCCTGGTTCCGAATCTGCTGCTGGCCCCACGGGGTCATGTTGATTTTGCTTGTGTGCGGGTGAAATTAACATTGCTCGCTCGCTGGCGGCCCTGCGACAGCAGGATTGCGAGTACCTCAAAGCGGATAGTTGTAAAACGCATCAGCAGTGACTTGTGGATGAGAGCGGAACAGATTCCGGATGCTACCTGTAGTACCCAGGATTCGATTACTACTCCCGTTCCGGCCCGACATCAGGCGGGGGCAGCTAAACTAAGGGCATATGGTACCTCCCAACTCCGTTTGCGAAGTAGATAAAGTGAAAACCACACTCGAAGGAAAAGAAAACAGAAAAGTGAAGTAGACGACGGTGCCGTGAGGCAGTTCGCTCTTTCTCCCTGTGCGCCCCAAAATAAAACAGAAGTGCAAGAGAACATGCGACCACAACCAAAGAAATCAAACGCTCGTGTTCTTGAGCCCCAGTCTGCATCGTTAAGCATCAATAAGCCTGTCAAGGGTCCAAAATTGGATTTCAGAGGATGCACCCCGAGCATGCGACATCGGTTAGGCGATGTTTGAACTCCAACGGAACCAGAGAGAGAAGACGGAAGAGCCCACGAACTCGGACTATGTTATGGAGAGAAAAGGGGAAAGAAAACCAAGAGGGTAGCCGTGTTAACCTGCTATCGCAGCGCAGAATACCGGGATCTTGAAGACATCATGACCGCCTGTTCAGTCGTCCCAGCATGTTCCGATCAATATCGTTTGCCGTAGTAGGCGCCATCAGGTTATCGAGACTCATAGGGTTCGAATAACTGCTGGAGGACGGTTGCGGTTGAGGCCGCGGTTGGGGCGGAAGCTGGGACTGCGGCTGCTGCGCCTGAGAGGACGGAGCTTGCGGCGTCCGTAACGGTGGCTGCGGTGGCGTGGGACGACCAGGGCTGGTTTGGTTGGGAGTCGGGGGTCTGTCCCGGTCATAGGGGCTCTGCTGATATTGATAGTAAGCGGCCGGTGGCGTGGCGTTGCTGCTGTTCATTGAGACGGGAGATCGTCTACGAGGGTCATCATCAGGGGGGTAATTCGGCGGAGGAGGCCGCGAAATGTGGTCCTCTTCTGGCGGGCGCGTCCGTCGGCGTCCAGGGTCTTTGTCGTCGTAAGGTGGATATGCTCCCGTGGGCGAATTCATAGGGGGAGTGAACTCAGGCGGTGGTGGATACTGGTAAGCACGAGGCTGCGGTGGTTGCGGTGGTTGCGTTGGTTGCGGTGGTGCTGGGGCACTGGCGGGAGGCAACGGCTGGCCGTATGCCCCGTAGAGTGGCGTTCCGGGTGGCACTCCGCCTGGAACAGCCGACACAGGAACGAAGGCAGCGGATGAATTTGACGACACAGGCTGGAATATACAGTCGATTCGAAGCTTGTCACAGTTGGTGCATTTGCCATTTTGTGTGTGCGTGTAACCGCTGCAACGGATCTAGCAAGGGGAAAACTCAGCCCACGTCCAAAAGGTGGCTTGGAGCTCCGTGCACATACCTTTCGCTTCCTGCAGTACCGGCAGGCGATGGACGTCCTCTGCCTCGGTGCAGTTTGTTGCTGAGCTGGCGGTGGTGGTGGCGGAGGGGCCATGCCATAAGGGTAGGGCGCCGGCGGGTACCTGTAGTAGTCGGCGCCATATCCGCCGCCCCTGCCCTGAGCCGCCGCCTGCGGATCGTAGTACGGGTCAGGATAGGGTCGGCGGTCGTTGTACTGCCTCTGCTCCTCGTACAGTCTCTGCTCCTCGTACTGCCTCCGGTCCTCGTACTGCCGCCGATCATCATACTGCCTCCTGTCGTCGTATGGCCTCCGGTCGTCATACCCACGCGGTTCCTGAGCCGGAAACGGGGGAGGATAGCGCGGGTCCGGGGCGGGGTGATAGCCGTTCGGAGCTGGATGCTCCGGTGGCCAGCCCCTTGGATCTTGCGGGTATCTTGGATCTGGCGCATAACCACGCTCTGGGTAGCGTGGATCCGGCTGGTAAGCCGGGGGCGGAGGCGGATAGGCCATTCCAGGTAGCGGCGCGCCATCCGGAGCCATTGGCGCAAGCCGTCTTTGATTTTCACTATCAGGTGGCGGTGGATAGCGCATGTTCTCTGAGCTTTCCCGCGGCGGATCACCTGGTGGTCTTCGATAATCGTCCGCCATTCTGCACCCACTAAGAGCACCGCGGCGAACTTGAGAAAAGGTGCCGGTCTGAAGGACGTTGGTCGCGGGTGGCCGTTGGTTCACAAGTGCAACGGAAGTGCAATACTCAGCGAGACGACAGGCAACGCCTCGCAGCAGACATGCGGATGCTCCAGCCGCGGCAGCACTTGTTGAGATACAAGGCGGAACGCAGAACAACGCGAGATGAAGATGGTAGGCAGGATGTGCGGAGTTGTCTCGCTACACACTACGTGCGCTCTGAGAGATGGTCCACGGCCACCTTCCAGGTTATAAAAAGGGTGACGAGTGTAGAGCGGGGCGACCGCCTGGTGAGCAAGGTTGGGAGAGATGTGCAAATAAATAGGTGCGAAGAGGGAGAAGGAAATGTGCGGGCGAGGTGGGGAGAGCGGGAATGATGTAGGTAGCGATGGGACGGGAACTGGAACGCGCCTTTTCAAGGGGCGGGAGTTCCCTTGTTGCTGACGGCCTGTGTCCCGAAGTTAGCGTGAATGTGATGCGGGTGGCACGACCAGCGGGGCTGAAGGAAAAATAAGTAAGCTACATACACAGCAAGGGACGCGACTCCCGGAGTGGAACCCCGCAGCCTGCTTTGCCCTGTTGCAGCGAATCAAGCCGCTTCCCAGCGCTTGAGCAGTTACGATCGCCCACAGTGGGACGGCGAACGACAGGGGAGCAGAGCAAGGATGGAAACCGGGAGGGATACGGAAACGGGTGCAGTGTGCACATTTTAGCTGCATGGTGCTGTGTGAGGTGGCTCGAGGACCCGGGGGTGTGGATGCATTAAGCGGCGCATGAGATAGCAAGGGTAAGGGTAGTACCTTGGAGGGGGCGTGAACAAGGAGGAGAAAGGTTGTTCGCACGGCCCAGACGCTCGACCGCATGACCAATTTGGAAGCAGCTCAGCAAAACCCGCCTCGCCTGCAGCTAGCTGGTCGCCCACCTGCTGCATCACCAGGGCAGGAAGGATAGTGGGAGCTCTGCCTGGTTCTTTCCTGACCGCCTCCCTTGGTTCCCAACCCCAAACGCTCCACTTCCGAGAGCTTCTGCGGTTCCAGCCGTTGTTGACCGGCGGGCACTCGGGCGGCTGCGGTGTGAACGTTTTGACTATAGGCGTCCCAGCACAAGTTCAGCAGCGCAATGGGCACCCGACACTCTTGAAGTCACCAACACTGCGCTGGATCCCATGAGTTTATTGGCCACTAAGGAGGTAACTATACGCATATTGGACATGGAAGGGGTGGGGAAGAGTGGCTGGCACAGCAAGGCTCCAGGTTCAGTGGTTTCATCAATCAAGGAACGCCGGGTCGGTCCCAGCGACGAAGTTGGTGGCTTGGACCGAGGGTGGATCACAGGAGTTGCCTGCTGGCTCGGAGCAGGCGCGGCCCGCGATCCCTGTTCAATGGAAGCGACGGGATTGCCTGGGGTGAGAACGGGAACTGGACCAGTTCGGTCAGGAAACGATTCCATTGTATAGGACCGGGACACTGCAATACACACGGTGTGACAGTAAAAAGTACTCTTAGATACTGTAATATACAGTACTAGTTTTGATTACTGTAATAGAGGAGGACACTGAGATAATATCTAAATATACGGAAAATGACAGGGCGATCTTGGTTTGTTCCTGATGTTTATCGTACTGCGTTAAAGTGTGACTATTAACCTATTAACCCTATGTATATCAGCGCTGTCACAACGAAAGAAAGATGTATATACCGTAACTTACTGTACGATTGCCGTCGCAGGCCGCAGGTGAGGTCGCAGGGGCCACACAGATCAAGCCTTCTATTGGCTGAGTGATCTTTGGTCTACCTCAATACTGTAATTAGTACTGTACACAGGACTCAGTGGAGGCGGCCAGACAAACACCAGTTTGCCAACAATGAATTCTGTATGCTGTGCACTCTCTCACTGAGCAGCAAAGCTGCTCGGTGGGCAGATCCACTTAGACATACTCACTCAGAGCGGTCGCTGTGTCAATGGCTCTCCATCGGCCCTGTGGCAGTCTGCTCACTTAGAGCTGGGCTATGTAACTGTGAGGGAACTTGGGGCTGAAGTAAGCGACGGCTGACTGTGTTCGAAGCACTAAGCAAGAAGCGAGACAGCCCCGCTATGGCAACACGACGAGACGGGTGTGAGATTCCGGATCAGTATGTTGGAATTTGAGAAGGACAGATCTCTTCGAAAGGTGACACAAGACACAGTTCTGTGTTCCCAGCACTGCCGACTGCTTTGGACTCGATCCGTGAAACTGAACCCGGAAGTCGGCGGGCTCGGCTAGGAGACCCTCGGCCCGTGGCAGTCCGCTTTTCGCGATGGCTGTTGGCCGAAGCTTGTTTCGAAAACGGTTCTGGCTTTGAGGACCGCTCCGCGTAACACCGAGGCGCCATCTTGTCATCCGGTTTGGACAATGTGTCGTCAGGGAATTTGCCCACTTAACAGCAAGGGTGCTAGCTCAGATTGGTTCAATCTCCCCAATTTACGGATGCCCAAAGTGTCAGAGCCTGCTCTCTGATGGTTTGAGACCACAGAGTCGACTAATCAGTGATCCAATTCGAAACCTCGTGCTATGCCTGAGCCTTGGGGAACCCAAAGAAGGTGAGCAAGGATAGCGGCTATGTAGACATCCCGGTATAACCACACACTGATAAGATCTCGAAATTGCTGCAGTAGTTTTCTTCCGCTTCAATATCTTAGCCATATGCCCAGTGGGATGATGAATCCATCCCAACACTTGAACGCGCACATCGACTAAAGCTGGGACTTAAAGAGTCGTCTAGACTGGAGTGCTGGCAACCCGTCGAGGAACACCTCGAAGATAACGTTGCACCGATACAAGACGTTCTTGGCGGGCCAGTCCGACTCTCTCGAGTCCCGACGCACTCCGGCCCCGCTCCAGCAACAGAGTCAGCTGGCCTCGGGAAACCGTGTTACGGCGGTGCGGATCAGGTAGCTCCGAGAATATGGACCTTGCGGCGGCCAGTCAGCATCAAATTTGGTATTCGGCTTTGAGCACGGTGGGTGTGACAAGTGGGCTCGCTCGCCGTGCACTTGCGGCTCGCTTGCATATGACTTAGCATCCCCTGTTGCACAGATAATCAAGTAATCTGCGAGCCCGTTTTGCCGTGAATTGATGGTAGAGATGTCATAGGCTAACCGCTCCGAAGCATTGCATTTGGTTGTGTCGCACCAACTCAGCATATGTACCGTTGGTACCCTCAGCGATGGTCGGAGGAAGCTGGCAGGGACGGTACTCACAGAATGATTGTCCGTGGCCATTATGACAGGGTAACGAAGGAGAAGCGCGCAAACCTATATTCGAAGTTGGAATCATCAGTAATTGGAGAAAGCCACCCACGCCCCAAGAAACGAGCCACCTGCCCGAGGGAGCGGTGATCATCCAAAAACCGCTACTCTATGTTCTTCTGCAATGGAAGCCTAGACTCCCTACTACATCGCTTTACTGGAATACCCTTACAGGCTTCGGGAAGAAATAAGACGGGACGTGGTTACATCGAGGAATTTAAAATCTGCGTCTCGTTCCGCACTATCCGTTGTCCGTGTTTCTGCTTCTGCTGACCTTCCCCCGTCTCGTATAACGTCCCGAACTTAAGTGAGGTTGCCTTCCCATACCGCCCCAACAGGTCAACCTTCTCTGCCCTCGATGCCTGAGAGGAACCGGGCCGATACCTTCTCTCGGGTTGGCGCCGTCGATATGTAGAACGTGCCTCGAAGCCAAGATCGATCGTGATCATCTTGTAACGGCCGCCTTCCACCCGGGGTTTTCGACGTTTGAGTTCATCAGTTCCTTCCCCCGAATTGCGCAAAATGCGTGCTTGAACCGCGGGGTTTCGCACCGTATCTAGCCGTTCCGTTGTCTGACCAACACGCAGGCAGCCATTTGGAAACCAAGGGCAGGTATGTGGTCGCTGTATGCTTCCATTCGGATCCTCGTGGGTGACGGTCACTGCAGCTCCCCCCATTGTCATATACATGTCGAGGAGGCCTGTATTTATGTAGGTACAAATCGATTCATTTCGGATCAGGAGCCTTCGTTGACGGTCCAGCATCCGTGACACCAACTGTTGAGCGTCGGGGGAAAAGGTTGCCGAAGGGTGCGTCTTGATTGAGCGACATGCGGCCCGCCTCAGAGGCAAAGGACAGTTTTCGGGCTGATGCAGGACAGAACCGCAGGTGGTGGGTGACTACGTACCTAGGTAGGTAAGGTAGGTAGTTGTCAAGAGGTTGGGAAGCAACGCACAGCATCGACCCGTGGCGTCACTTCAATGAACAGCAACTGCGAATGGAAAAGACTGCATAAGAAAAAACCAAGTGCGCCTGCTCTGCAACGAGCTGACCACGGGACATTCGCATGAAGCAACGGTATCGCTGTATCGTTGTCCATGTTCCAGTTGAGGTACATTCCTCCGCGGCTCTGGTAAACACATACGACAGGATGGGTAAGCTGTTACAACCGGACTGCCGGGGATATTGCTGCGGTTAAGAATTGGCCAACCATAGAACAGGCCCTAAGGTGGTTACTTGTATCATGCTTATGTATATGCGAAGGCGGAATCAACAGGGTGAACTCGTCCTTCCCGACTTAGGGGGTGCAAGTACAAGAGCCCCTGGGCGAAAATTACACAGCACACAGTACCTTGCTAGGAGGTATACACAGTAACGTATACGGTCTTGTCGGAGCTGGTGTTTCTCCACTCTCAGTGGTGGATACAAAGGATCGGATGGATCGATGAGGGTGACCGCGGCAGGGATTTGCGTGCCGTCCGCACCCTCTTTAGGCTCATCCCGTCGTCCTTCTTCCGGGCCCAACCTCCCATTGGCTTCCTGACCCGCATCCCTGCGCCCATTAAGTCCACCCGCATGGGTAGGTCCTGCGGCACATGCGTCTTCCAGAAGCCATTGGACGGCGCAGTTCTTCTCTTTTCCTGAAGCTCGCTTCCCCTGGTTGCGAAGCTGGAAGACACGGCATGCGAGCAATCTGTTTTCGAGACCGACTGGTCGGAAACTCCTTCTTCCGGCGAATGGCAAGGGTCATGTGTCAGGTTTTGCTGCCTGCACGCATCACAACGCAGTATGACCTCGAGTTGACGAGAAATTGGTTTTGCGCGGGAACGAAAGCAATCCTAATTTTCTCGACACTTGTTTGCAGCGCTCGGCTGCGACCAATATGAACCGTGCGACCTTGGGCCGTCAAAGCAATGCAAGGCTTGGACAGATCGCACAGCGCTTTACATAGAAGGCACTGATTCAGTGGAAAAAGTCCCCGGCAGTTCCAGATGGTTGGTCATTGGCTGATTGCCAAATTGGGTGAATCCACCGCGTTAGGTAAAAAGGCCCGGGAACACCCGCACCTTGTGATGGTGACACAAAAAAAAAGGGGGGTCCTGACAGGTCGCAACAGGCAGTAAAGGCAAACAACGCACCGGTCCTGTTGCCTCTCTCCTAGAAACAAGTACACTTGGCTCTCAACAGAGAGCTGCCTGCTGTTTGCTTTCCTACTACGTAGCACGTACACTGTATCGCTCGGGTATGGCCCCGGCACCTTTTATGGTGCCCATGGATGCGCCCGGGCCATGTCCGAAGCCTGCAAGGCTAAGATCGATGAGGGTGATCATCAGGGCAGGACTAAGCGAGTCCCTTGAAAGTGGCATAGCTGATCCTTTCACACTGTACTGTGGTAGATCATACGGATTTGGCCGACGCCCCCTCGGCCCTTTCCATCGCAAATATTTGCGGACGACCTGAGATATAGAAAAGGCGATTGTCGTTCTTGAAGCGCCGGGGCCAATGATATACGGAACAGTTGTACCGTATGAGTCACTTGTATTGAAGAGGCTGCCTGGAAGCTTTCTTGAGGTAAGGTAATATACCTTACTAGCAAATGCCTGACCTGAATTGTATCGCCCGCGTCCCGTATTCCAGTCACCCCTAGACAAAACAAGGACCTCCTGAAGAGGAAATATTGTCCGAGCACTATACACCACGTCCGGTAGCCATTCGTTCTGCGCCTTTCGAACAATGGCTTCAACGTCCGTCTCGCACATGTAAAGTGAACGTTTCCGCTGTTGCTACCTGCCCTGTTGCGAACCATACCGATATATGCATCTGCACATTTAGGAGGATGGTTGATGACCGCATCCGCCTTGTGAAGTGCAGTACAATACATCATTCAGCTGTAAGCGATATGATGCAGGGGACTCCCGCGCCCATCGTTCCCTTTCTTCCCCTTCAAATGCAGTAATACCAGGTATCTAACCCACCTTCGAAGATTATGTGAGGTAGTGAGGCGGTAATACAGTGACAGGACAAAGACCCCTGATATTAGCTTAGATAAAAAGCATATAATTTATTGCTCGCGGAGAGATACGCCGCATGTGGGCCAGACACAAGGCTCTCGACACATCACTTACCCTATCTCAGATCTTCCCGTCCTATGTATGTACTGTGCAATACCTCCGCTATGGATCCTCGCGGATTGACTTTCCCATGCCAATAAGGTACCTTCGACTAAGGTACCGGGTCTGGGCAGAAGTATGTAACAGCAAGCTACGCCCCCCTCTAGTGTACCCCTTCCCGATACTCGAGCTGTACTCCCCTCTTCCCCTGCCAAGCCAGCGAGACTGATAATACATCACATTGATGGTATATCCAACGCGACAATTCTTCCCGTTGGCTTTTACCCGCGACTGACCAGAAGACCTCAGGGGCTATCTCAGGACGCCTACCGGCGAAGAGTTGGCCTGCCGAGGATCCGCATTAAAGTCACTTATAGGCGCCGAGTGCATAACAGCTGGAAGCTTCGGGAACGCTGCCTTGACAACATCTACACGATGGAAACCGGTTGCGGCCCGGGCCTTCCTCTCTCCCAACGAGGACTTCACCAGTTGATCTAGGTGTCCAAGTCCCTAGCAGCATACCTCCCTTTTGTATGCCCATTTCGCGGTGGGCACTTACACATCCCATAGATGGTCGACTTAGTGATCAAGCATCATGATTCGTTGGTTTCAACGAGAAGATAGGCCACAATACCTGCCTGGCAGACAATAAGATTCATTGTGTCAACGATCCAAAGCAGGGTTTGTGACGAGAGAAGACATTCAACCATCGTTACCTAGATGTGATAGCCGCACGATCACACCCTTTTGGTTTTGTTGGGTTGGGGGAGGGGGTGGGGCCGGGGGGAATGGTTCTCGGTCCTGAAGCCGAGTATTAAGGTACCGGGTAGCATCCTGTCCTCTGCCAGCATGACGGTCCAGAAGCCGCCCGGCCCAGTCGCTGGTGGTTCCGGATGAGAACGCTCAGTCCACACGGGCCGTTGCGGCGCAAAAGGACTCGGGTTCTCTGACCGCATCGTGTTCGAAACAATCGATCAGGGAAACAAACTGGAAACTTTGTTTGAAATATTTTTGTCCACGAGGGCCGACAAACTCGTGTCAGCCAACGCCTCCTCGTCAGACAATTGCGAGGCACAGGAATCCCCAGAAAGGACCCTTGGCAAGGCTCAAACCAACCAGCGGCGTTGCGTCCAGGCAGTCAAGCGGCGCAAGCCGAATCCTCGCCAGCGACCACCCGCTCATTCCGCAAGCAAAAAGGCGGTCAGACAGTGGACTAGGATCCTGCGGCCCCCAAATGACTTTAACCGCTTTGCACCATAGATTCGGTACGGTAACGCCAGAGATCATTCGCCCTAAGCCTTTTCCTGCTGTGACTGCGCTGGTTGCGTCCACTAGCTGAGGCTATCAACGAATCAGCTTCTTCCTTGGCAGTCACGTGAAGAAAGCCTCATGCACTCCACACTTCCCTTCCCCGCGCCAGTTCCCGAAAGAAATGGATTCTCGTGGTTCTGTCATGAGGTGAGGGCTGAGGAAAGGGGTGGCCTGCCGAGATCCAGCCCAGCCAACGTTTGCGATTGCTCCTCCATTCCGTAACCAGCTGTCGTCGCAAAGTCCCGCACTAGGTTCGGAGGTCCGCCAAGAACAAAGGAGCCGCCAACGGGCCGACAGCACATGCGTCCGCCTTTCGATGCCGAACCAAGGATCATGAAAATCCGATTGACCTGTCAGGAGCTGAGCAATGCCTCAAGATGGAAAGTCTGTCTCACAAGGACGACTCGCAAGTGCCGTTGATGTCTTGGATCATCCGGTGGGCGTGCCCGACCCAGCAGCAGCCAACCACAACCAACAACCCAGCCTCTGCCCTCCCCACCAATCAGAGCGCATCCCACCCTGGGTGCAATTTTGGGACGGGGTAACGACGCCCAGGGGACCCTGTCGTGCCACGTTGCAACGGAACCTGCGACTGTGTGTGCCACACTGTACCTTCCCGTTCCGCGCTTCCCGGTGCCATGCCCGTCATTGCCTCCTTCCTGCGTTACGGTCGCCCGGAGTGGGTGCCGTCAGCGTCAGCGCTGGGCAAGAACGAGACCGCTGAACGGGATATTATCCCATGTAGGGCTGAGCACCCAGACTCCTTCATTTCATGACCACCGAAATCCGACAGCCAACCACCCGAATCTGGCAGGCGATCCCATAAGCGCGGCCACGAATCGGCCAAAATGTAGGTCCTTCACTAACCTACCTCCTCAGGCAGCTTCTGATGGTCATGGATGGAAAGATCATCAGTCATCATTGAGTGACGAGTCCAAAGTTCGCCAGCCGATATCGAAGATACGAACGGGTCACCAGCTTTCTATGATTGGGAGCACAGCGACTTCCATGGACTTGCCGAGCAATGAGGAAGCTAGCATTCCCGTCAAGCCACCACGGAAGCTGCATGTCCGTGCTTTGGGCATCAGTCAGCACGGCTCGGCCAGCACTCACATATTGATATCACACTGGCGCAACAGTCTGCTGCACGGGTCGGACGCAGGGCCTCGGCAATGCGGGCTTACGGGCAGGCAATCCTTCCTTGTCATGTGCATACCTCGGCCTTCAGCTGAGGTCGGTTCAATCAAAGCTCAAGCCATCACCAGCACGGCAAGACGACCTGACTGCATGACACAGCGAACGGAAGTGAGGTGGATGGCAACCGGGTAGGTTGTCTTGCTTCTTGTTGCACCCATCGATCGGCCGGTCGGGTGCACCCGCGACTAATTGATTGGTGGCCGGATGCCGGCCCTTGATATCCAGGCCGGCCCGCGAAACATGGACTGAACATGGGCTGCGCGATGCGCTGGCAACAATGATGCGTCCTGAAAACGCCACGGCAAAGCCTAATCTGGGCCGGTTTCAGTCATCAATCTCGAACGAATCAACGGTGTCCTTCGCTAAGCAGCACTGGCTCGGATAAGACGTCCTGGTCCCAAGGATCCTTGGATCGCCCCGCCGTCACAACAAGAGCCGTGCGCAGAATTTCCCATTGGGAGGTCAACGTTGGTTATTGCAACTCGGGTCCGGTACCAGCTCGGCTGCGTTACTTCGCTGCGACGCAGCCTGAAAGCCAGGGCAGAGCTTATAGGCTACGTACAAAAGGTAACCCGGGCAAACAGCGGTGAGACTGCCCACTTACCTCCCGTGGCCCCCATCCGTCGCAGCTCGTCCTCGAGCAGGGCCGACTGTAAGCTTGGCACGGCCCGTGGACGTGTTCGGCTTCTGTTACGAAGCGAGCTCTGCTTGATCGCGCATGCATGTTTCTGGCTCCCATACGGAATTTACTCACTTGCGGTCTTAGGTCTGTACCACGATGGTGCTCGGAAAGTCAAGCCCGAGTGAGTCGCGCCGATCCAACGGTCAGGCAATCCGGCCGAGCTTGATGACGGGAGCATGTCACTTCTAACGGCCCAACGGACGGCCAGACAGGCCCGCTGTAAGCCGCCCAGTGGCCCGACTGGCGTCGCACCACAGAAGGCTCGAGCCAATAATGCGCGGCACATGAATTATCCAGTGCGCCCGTAGCACCTGAAGCGTACCGAGATGTGCCGCCGCAAAATGTGGGATCTGACAGTTCCGCCCGGGACGGGTACGGACGGGAAGACAGGTCTTGTGAGACCCAGGGGAGCGACCAGAGGCACGAAGGTGCGAAGCATGGACCCGGATCACTGCGTCGGTTAAACCAACCAGCCGTCCTGCGTTACTTCGTACTGCATGCAGTGCTCCGCTGACCAGAGGACTTGACAGTCCACTGCTCATAAGCACTGGAAAGGGGCCTCGCATCTCTCCGTGCCGCGCGCCGCTCTTTTGCCGTTTCGCAACCCTGCCAGCGGCCCATCCTCCCCGCTCACTTGCAGCAAGCCTCTTTCCCTTCTCTTCCTCGTGCAGCAGCAACATGCCGCAGTCAGCAGCTGCCCGTGTGAGGGATTTGCAAAGGCGCGCTCGGCACACAAAACACAGCACACGGCTGGCAGGCCACTCTATCGAGGCCAGACATTATGCCACACAACCGACCGATGAAGCAGGGCTAAGTCTCACAAATTCTTGGGCGTGGCGCGTGAGACCGGGACAGGAGGATCAACAGCAGCAAATTACCGGTATTCGATACTGTACGCACATCCATACCACACGGTGAAGCTATGTACTGTACGGAGATCTGACAGCCTCCATTGGCTCCGCCACCCCGGGGGCGTGTGTCCCTGTGACTAGGAACTGACTGCGGACCGAAGCGGGGTCATGCATCGTTGGGACGGCTGGTGAGATCGCTCGTGTACGTATGTAACCGTTTGTCAGGCAGCTCCCCAGGACGACGCTAAAGCCTGTTAGTCGGGAATCCATGTCCCACCTCTCCGGGGCGACGGCAGCGTTTGCCTATCAGAGCCAAGTGCAGAAAATGCCGTGGGCGAATCGGCCGTCGATTTGAGTTTCTTCGCAGCGTGCCGGCGAGTAACACTAGCGTCATGTCCAGCTTTCCATTTCTTCATCACACCAATCGTGGCTTGCGGGGTTGTCGAGGAATTTAAGAGCCAAGGATCAAAATCTTACGGCGATTTCCTGTTTCTGTTGTCTGCATTGCGCCGAAGGAACATCTGCCGCTGCCCGATTTATGATCTGTCTCATTGGGAGTTCCCGAGTCTTGGATCCCATGGTACGTACAGTGTGTTGCATTGTTCATCCTCACTCATCCCGTTCCCCTTCCCGTGCTGGTACCCCTCGTTTGTCGTCGGCGAGGATGAAGTGATTTGTATCTACCGTGGTTAGATGCCTCGGACAGATCCACAAATTGGACGGGTCTGTATTCTATGTATATACACGAATCGTACAGTACTGTCTGCCTGGTGGCTTTCAATCAAGCTTCGGAAGACACTGAAGCTATTCCCAGGTGGTCTTGGAACCACATCAGTTTCTCCTGGACACTTTTCGCTGAGTTTTGGTTTTTCTGTTTGTCGCTTAGTGCGTTTTGCGGCGATGGTTTACCCACGTCACGCTGAGCCAAAAGTGACCGAGATGTTTCCGGAGAGCTGATGTGCAGTATCTATATAGCAAGAAGGAGTCTGCTCATAATTGACGGTGGCTTCTTGACAGACTCATACTACGAGTATAATCGAGCAACGTACTGTGGTTGAACATATCTCAATTTCCACCTTCGTGAGAAGACTTCCTCGAACTGTATCCGAAGAACCGTCACCTGCCACACAAGACTTTCCGTGATTCAACATGGCCACTCCGTGTGAGCATCACCATGGCGCCGGCACGTCGGCGTCGGAGCAGAACAAAGAATTCTTCAAGTAAGTTGAATTGGTCCTCATCACCTCTGGCGACGGCGTTCACTTGAGGCACCCAGGGAGAGGCACAATCTGCCGAGGAAACCAGGGCCAGCTACTCTTTTCCAGAGCACTTGCCTCTCCGACGCTATAGAAGCGGAGAGCTAACTTGAATATGCGTTTAGCAAAGAAGCTGCACACTACGACACCAAGCATGAGAAGACAATCAACAAGTTAATAGAGGAGATTCGAGCCAAGCTCGACTTCATTGGCGTGGACTGGGTTGAGGACGATGAAGACACCGAGGGAAACGGAGAAAAAACCAACGAAGGAGCCCAGGAGAAGACCGTGAGATTGTTGGACTATGCTTGTGGAACTGGCGTCGGTAAGTTGCTCCCTTTCCTACCGCTGTTGTGTTTGACCTCTTGGATTCTGGTTGTTCCTCTTCCCGCTTCGATGGAAGTCAGAGTATGCTGGGCTTGACCAGGGTTTGCCCGGGCCGAAGTCTCTACAATCCTCTATTACACTTAAGTTCCCGATCTTGCTTTTAGTGCATCACGTCGCTAACGACATTGTTGCGCAGTTTCTAGGGTAAGAGGCATCGCAGCGCTCTCTCTTTCTGCCCCTTCCGTGGAGACGAGAGGTAGCTAGAGGAGTATCCGCTTCCTCGCGATTCTATGTTTTGATTCTGACCTGTTTTCAACAGGCCCTCGCTCCATACACCACCCAATGTGTGGGCATCGATCTGTCAGAGAACATGGCAAGTGACCTCATGATGGTCTACCACTACCGCTCCCTGTCAGCGGCAGCAGAGTAGCTGAGTGCTGGATGTTTCGTCGCTAACACTTAGTAGGTAGCGGCATACAATGCTCGCGCTGAGAATCAGGTCAGTCCAGCTACATCGCTTTGCCTTTCCCGCTACCCTCGAGGTCTCCGCATGTGAGCTGACACAGCACACCAGGGCCTCACGCATTCCGAGATGCACGCCTACCAAGGCAACCTCTGCGATCCCGAGGATCCCAATCCGCAGGCCTTTGCCTCACCGGAGTTCTCCAACTTTGATGTCGCGGCCGTCGGCTTGGGTTTCCATCACTTTGACGATCCCGCTCTCGCAGCGAAAAGATTGGCAGGGCGCCTCAAGACTGGGGGCGTGCTGGTGATTCTAGATTTCTTCTCACATGACAAGCCGGATGTGAGTAGGCGTTCCATTCCCCTTTCCCCCCTTGCCCCATCCCGTACAGCGGACTAGATAGTAGAGGAGAAGATCCACTAAACTGAAATGAAAATCGACAGCCGTCGCACCCTGCTACGAACACCATCACGCATCATGGTTTCTCCGAGGAGCAAGTCAGACGCATCTTTGAAGACGCTGGTGTAGGCAAGGACTTCGCAATGGGGGATGTCGGTGCGGTATTTCACTTTTCGAGAGAAGATGGCAGCGAGGTGCGGAGGAAGCTCTTCATCGCCCGTGGCACGAAGGCTTGATGAGAGGCCAGACCGGCCGGATCTGGTCATGACATATAGTACTAGTAGACGCACATATCGGGTCAGAAGTACCCCTGATCAAATAGATGATGACGGTGCATGATTGGCTAGGTGCTATTTATGATAGACACAAAAAGCTGTCATTGGGCCACCCTCTCCTTTACCTCTTCAGGGAACAAGTTAGCGAATATGAAGGGAGGCCCCTGGCGTGATTCAGGAGTTGACATACCGGGAAGGTCCACAACAAAGGCACCGCCGAGGAGAATTGCAGGTTCATTGATATTGTGGTGTTCGTAGCTAGTGCGAAGGACGAGATAAGCAGGGAGCCAGAAATCAAGAAAGGGAGCTGCCTGGGTCTCACCTCAAAGTACCGACGCCGCCTGCTTCGAGTAGAAAGGACGGCCCGCCGTGGAGGGACTGGCCAGCCCAGCGCTGTGCAAAAGCCCGGAGGATGTGGCCATGGGCTACAATAAGCACGTCGCCATTGCCTCTTCCCTGGCCGTTTGGTTGATCCATGACCGGAGCGTGCCACTTCTCCCGAATCTCCTTGATGAGTCGGTCAAGCCGCTCAGTGATATCAGACGGGCTCCTGAGATGTGAGGAGGGTCAGTTCTATTGAACTTGGGCTTGGCTGCGAGGGCGATAAGAGGGAACGTACTCCCCCCCGGGGCAGCCATCTCTCCAGATATCCCAATTGGGGTCCAGACCGTGCTGCTTCCGGAGTTCTCTGATTTGAGGCGTGGTAATGCCCTCGTAGTCGCCATAGTCCCATTCCCGGACGTCCTCCGTGACCTCGATTTTCGCTCCGCACTGGAGGCGCTCGCAGTATGGTTCACCGTGAGCTTCCCATGGTAGCTGATGTTTTTGGACCAGGTTGAGGAGCTCCAGAGTCTGCTGTGCCCGGCGCCGCGGAGAGACGTAGCTGTACCGAGTCAGAGCCGTGCTAGCAATCCGTACAGTCCAAGGGATAAAACCCCCATTTGGTCGAGGAAGGAATCCACACCCGTTCCCGAGGCCAGGGATACTCACATGTGTGCCAGCTTGCTAGGCGCAATCAAACGGTCATTGCCGACAAGCGCCTTGCCCGTCGCCAGCACCCGCTTCTTGCCATTCGCCGTCAATGGAATGTCGGTCGACCCGGTGTGGCGGCCGTTGAGCGACCATTCTGTTTCGCCATGACGGACGATAAAGACACGGGGAGTCGACATGTTGTTGAATGCCAATACTCCCCTAGGGTAGAGACAGCAGCGGCTAAATGAAGGCTGCGAGAGTGAGACAGGAGGTCAATACAAAGGCCCTAGGACGAGCCGCACCAGTGGCACCTTGGACTGGCCTCTCTGAGCGACGGGCGGGCCTATTGAATTGGGGAAACGACTAATAATCGAATACCTACCTATGAAAACCTGTGCACGCTCGTTTGGAGGACTGCTCTCGTTGTCGCCGGCGTTCTACCGCTCAAGCAATTCCCCTCAAAAGGATGGACGGCGAAGCGAACCAAGGAACTCAGTCGCTTATCTCGAGCGTCATCCAGCTTGGAACAGGAACCGCCGATCTCAGGGGCACAACAGACCTATGACGAAACACAGCAACACTAAACATTCTGCTCCAGAGGACTGTTTGTGTGGTATTTTCATATATTGTGAACTGCTCGAATCATCTCTCCTGGACCAGTACTTCGATTACCACTGCAAGGCGATTACTCAGAAACATCGCTTCATCACTGCTTCGGGCAAGTCATTGCCAACCTGGAAACGGGCCCAGGAAAAAGCACCCCCGCTTTCTGTCACCCCCGGCCCGTAGACCCCGGGCGTTTTCCAACAGGCGACATGTGGAACCCTCTTCTTTGGTGTTAACGAGCGCTAATTCGCCCGCCGCGCCAGGTGGATTCGAGCTTATGCCGTCCCCCTGCAACGGCCCGGCACGGCTACGCCAAGCCTCGCGAGATCTTCGGCTACCGTTCGTGACGACATTCCCACAGGGTTGGAAGGACGGCGGCGGCGACTACGACGGGCGCGACGGCAAAGGATCCCAGCACAGCAGCATACAGCGGAGAGGACCAGGACAAACATATCTCGACGACAAAGGAATAACTGGAGCGTCGCGAAGGGGCTTTGCGGGGTACAGATACCTCCCGGCGTCAGAACATTTCCTGTTATTTTCTGTATCACGACAGACCAAACTCCTGAAGCGGAAGACCACGGAGAAAACGAGCGAGAGAGGCCGGCGATTGCGCCCTTCCTTGGCGCCAATTCCGGAGCTGGTCCGTCTGGCTAGTCCTCCTCACGACAGGCGGGTCTTTGATCGAATCCTAGTCAGGTACACTCTGGGCTGAGACTCCTCTAATCCCAGCATGCCACCATCACCATCCGCAGCGCGAATGGCAGCAAAGGCCGCTGCCTCTGCCAGCAGAATCACCGCCAGGAAGGCAGCAAGTCCCAGAGGATCACCATTGCCACCAACAGCGGCAGCAACAACAGGGTCAACTCCTTCAAAACCCGGGATGCCGCCAAAATGGAAATACATGATCCTCTCCGTCAGCTTTGCCGCCGTGGTCATCACAGGCACCGTCTACGGCGCCGGTCTCAAGGCGCAGCAGGAGTATAAAGCCGTACGCGCACCATTTCCAGTTTGAATAGGTACCTTGATTGGCTTCACTCACTCACACCGAAACATATATAGGAGAAGAAAAAGGTGCAAGAGGCCACCCTAGAAGAGAAAGTAGCTCTGCTCGAGCAGCACAAAGCAGATTTGTTGAGGCAGAAGGCAAAGATTGAGGACAAGCTGGCCGAGGTCAGGGCGCGGATCAAAGCCTCTGCCGAGGGGGAGGACGGCGGGACTGCAGATGGGAGCAGGTAGTAGCACATTTTGACTTTGAGCAAGGGAAAGAGGGGGGCCGCTTGATCGCTTGACCAATTCACCTTTGCTCGCCAGGGCGTGGTGATGTTAT
Organism: Achaetomium macrosporum; assembly: GCA_033296875.1. Lineage (NCBI taxonomy): Eukaryota > Fungi > Ascomycota > Sordariomycetes > Sordariales > Chaetomiaceae > Achaetomium > Achaetomium macrosporum. The sequence continues at coordinate 79,441 of MU860073.1, forward strand.
CGCCTATCGAAAAGCGCCAGAGAGGGGCCGGGCGAGCACGACATCATGGTTATGAGGGCAAAGACGACCGTCCTTATTCTAGGATCACATATTCGGTGGTCCGCGCATCGCAGGGTCGAGGACCCCTCGTGCACAGCCCGGGCGGAAAGCTTGACCCGTGAGCAAGCCACCAGACAACCGGGCCGCTGGTCGTCTCGAGCAACGACCCAGGGCGGTGGTGCATATCACACCTTCCACTGCAATAAATATCCATGTTTTGCACAAATAATCCATAAAGAATTCATCTAACACCTCATAACCGGTCTATCAACAGCCATTTTCCGCAAGGATCCCGTCTTCCATTCTTCCGGTACGCCGCCTCGGTAACCGTATCCCTTGGGAAGCCAAAAACAGCGAAGGAATCATTCCATCACACCTTCGGCAGTAGGAAGAGGAATGGCCTTGTATAGGAGGATGAGCGCCGAGTGCGACTCACCGCCACCTGCAAGGGCATCGATCTTGTCAGCCGTCACCTCGGTAACCCTGTCGTCGTTGAACCACCACCACAGGCCGTCCTCCTCGCCGAGCTTGCCGGTCACGGGGTCCTTAGGGCCCGTCTTCTTGACGTACGCCGTATAATGGCCGCTGTCCGCACTGGCGCCCTGGTGGGTGACGACAGCGCGGAGCTCATAAAGGCCTGAGTGGTTGGCACCGTCATCTTTGCGGAGTTCCGGGTCGATCAGGGCGTTCAGCTCCTTCTTGGCCCGCAGGAGGGCCGCATCTTTCTCCGCATCCCACTCAGCGTCCGTCTTGAATGTCTCGGTCATCTCAACATCGCCACCCCCCGACGTCGAGGGCTTCTTGTCGTCCTTCTTCGCGACCTCCCCCTTCCCCCCCGCCACATCACCGTCCAATAGCGGGTTCTTCTTGCGCCGCTTGCGAGCCCGCTCAACATCCTCCTCCTCCTTGCGTACCTCGCGCACCTTGTCCCGGACTGGCACGAGAGCCTTTTTCAGCTCATCTGTGCAGAACTCAACCACGTCCAGCTCGTGCGGGAATGTAACCTTGCGCATGATCTTGGCTTTCTTCTGGACATCGCGCTTCCAAAAGAAGCGCACAAAGTGGACAGTGAGATATTTGGGTAGCCGGGAAATCTTGGACGTCTTCGTGTACATCACATCCCTGCCCAGAACCTCTGACCGCTTCTCGATCTTTTCTGTTAAGCCGTTGACCAATCCATCTCTGAGATGGGCGGTCTGACTGTCGATATGGCAGTTGAGCTTGAGAAACTGCTCCTTCGCGAACGTTGGCTGCTCACCGCCCTCCCGGGCAGCCGGGTCGTCGCATTCGAGCGTGCTGGAGAACTCGCCAGCCATATACTTGTCAACGAAGGAAACAGCCCTGGCGGTCTCGCCTTCACTGGGTTCAGTCCACTTCAACTTCTGCCTGAGCTGCGACACGATCTGGGACCATGCTTCCTCGGCATCTTGTTGAGCGTAGCCCGGACCTTTCTTCGAGCGTTCCGCGAACTGAGGAAAGGTCACTCGGAGGGCACTAAGAAAGGTGAAGGGCGACATGCCACCCTGCGTCTCCGACATGTCCTTGAAGAGATCCCTGAGTTGGTTCGTGATGTCCAGTTGGGTGATTCCCGATGTTGACGTGCTGTCGTGCTTTGCAAGAGCTTCCTGGAGCTCAGGGATAGAACGCAGCGCCTGTAAGGTCGAATTAAGATAGCAAGTGTTCCCTAGATTCACCAAGCCTGCCGGGGTGGCTCCGGCTTGCTGTGCGGCTTCGGCTTCGGTCATGTCCTCGAGGAACTTGATCTTCTCGGTCGGTCGCACGACGGCGTCTCCGCCATCTCCCGGCGTACCCATCATCATGATGACCTGGCCGGGCTTCAGCCCCAGCTTGCTCATGTCGGTGTCATCTTTCAGTTGGCCACCCTTGACCAGGATCTTCTGTCGCTCGGGCTCGACACCGGTAAGGCTGAAGAGTTGGTATTTGAGAACCTCGCCGGACTGCGTGGTGTCGACCTCGACATCATACTTTTTCCCTTGGTGCTTGATCACGACTAAGCGACAGTTAGGTTAGTCATGCGATCAAACTTCCAACTGGACCATGGAGGGGTCAAGGTAAGGCCAGGTACCTACCATTTACGGTTGCCATCTTGAGCACAGGGAACCGGGGCGTCGCAGGGAGTACTAAGAAAACGGGAAAGTGAAAGTAGAGAGAAGAAGGAAAACCTCGAGTCCACCCAGAGGTCTTATGCTTGATGTCGGCTTTGCCCCCGTCGATTTTGCGCTTCGTGAGTCCCCTGGTGGCGGATGTGGTTGGAAGCGGAAAGAATGGGCGGGGCCGCAACAGTCTCGCGGGAACGGGTGGAACCCAAGTGGTGGACCCTTGCCCCGCTCCTGCCGGCCATGCTCCGCCACCAGGTTAACTGCCAAGGTACCCGAAGCTGGACCGACGACAACGACAGCAGCATCGGCAACCGAACTGCTGGCCCATTGCTGGACTCGGGGCGCGCCATTCTGCATAGGCACGATGGTGAGACACCCGCGTAATCAATACAACGCCGACCCCACGCTGACGCTTTCCTCCGCGCGCAGTCGCAATCGCTCCGCCCATATCTCCAGGCTGTTCGCAGCAGCCTGATGGCCGCCCTCTGTCTCTCCAACTTCGCGTCCCAAACCGCCGAACGGCACAATGTTCCCGAGGTCGAGGCGCGGACGTCGCCCGAGGTCCTGCTGACGCCGCTAACCATTGCGCGCAACGAGAACGAGCGCGTGCTCATTGAGCCCAGCATCAACAGCATACGCATCAGCATCAAGATCAAGCAGGCGGACGAGATCGAGCATATCCTGGTCCACAAGTTCACTCGCTTTCTGACACAGCGCGCCGAGTCCTTCTTCATCCTCCGGAGGAAGCCCATCAAGGTTGGACCACCTACTGGCGCCCCGTGCTTCCTTAGAGACTGACATGTGCCGCCCCAGGGATACGACATCTCCTTCCTGATCACAAACTTCCATACCGAGGAGATGTTGAAGCACAAGCTGGTTGACTTTATTATTCAATTCATGGAGGAAGTGGACAAGGAGATCTCGGAAATGAAGCTATTCGTATGCCATGACTCAGCCCCTCCGCCATTCCCTGCCGACGACCCTGGCTGACACTTTGACCACCAGTTGAATGCACGGGCGCGCTTTGTGGCCGAGTCATTCTTGACACCGGTAAGACCTACCATTTCATTGTCAAGCACGCCCGCATTCTCCATCTGACCTGCGTCTAGTTTGATTGAGGGAGGGAGCCCTCCAGAGCAACGGAAACATCCTGTATGCCTCCAGCTTCAGGAGAAAGCATTCCGCGTTACGAAGCCCACGAAGCTATCTTGGCGTTAAAGGAATGATCTGGCATTCGTGGCGAAGGCGCTTGGATCAAGTCAGACGGCACTTGGGGCCATTCGCGCTCGACGCACTGGGCCTGATGCTAGGGGGTTGTCGGCCGCTTGCGAGCCGTATACAGAACTACTCACGACGAGAGCACAAAAAGCATTTCAAAACCCTGATTCACATTGCTTCGCCTCCCGATTTTTAATTGTTGGACTCGACAGTGATCATACCCCGCTGCCTCCCTGGCTGTGCTTTGATTCTCAGCAGAACTGCCGCTTAGACCCGACGGAGGCATGGACGACACACATAACTGCAGCTTCCAACTTACTCGAACCTTCTCAAGTCTCCAGGTGGGCCGACCAATTTTTTTTCGCCCATCCCGGAACCGTGGTGGCAGTCTCCCGAGTCCGCTGCGTCTATGATTTCGCTATTACACTCCCGTGGATGCCTATATGATCCGACAGCTCAGCCATTTCAGTCAGGCGCTCTTCGCGTGGCCTTCACGCTTCCAGTCCTCTAGTAGTGTTGAGAAGCTCACTCTGATTCTCGGTGCTTCTGGAGTTGTTCCTATGGGAACAGAGGGCTCGCCAACCTGGACGGCCTCAAAGACTCAAAAGTACCTAGGTACCTAGGCGACTGCTGCGACAGACGCGTTGTTGCTCCCCCTTCCTTCTTGTGTCCCTTCTGAATAACTATAGGATTCGAAGCCGGTTCTCTCATCACGGAAAACATCTATCTCGGTCTTCTCCCATCTTTCTCGTTTCTCGGAGTCTCGCCCATGCAATCTAACATGATTGATGTGGACTATCAAGTAATGGTATGCTTTGCTTTCATTCCAAGGCCGAGTGGTGATTGCGAGGCCTCGATTTCTCACCTTTTGGCGACCATGGTCCACACTTCTATTGTGCTTCGTCCATACTCTATTCATTGAGCAAATTCAATATTAATCCTCTGTTCGATAAGCAACACTCTCAATTACCAGTGACACACATAGACTGCGCTTTTCCCGTTTTCTACGTTCCACAATAGTACACCTCGGTCCCTACTCTTGAATTTTGTTTCTCCACTGTAGCTCTCCTCCTATTGTAAGTATTCACACCTATTCTATTGAGTCACTAGCGACATACAATCCAGGTACTATAACCATTTCAAGATGTACGCCTGCCTCTTGTTCTACGCTCTTTTCGAGCTCTATATTACCTCCTTCTCCCAGGCCAGCTCTTCTCTAGCCAAGCTTCTTCCGCCACCTGGCAATTCACATCAAGTACATGTCATCATCACGACTGTCTTCAAGGGAGGTCTGTTTGTCTTGACGGTATGTATTCCCGCCCCTACCGTTGCTCTTCCTCCCCTCTCTCTTCGACAGAAACAACTCCTTGCACATCCCCTGTTCCATTGACCAACATCACCCTTCCCTACACCACCCGCACCGGTCATTTACTTTCCCCTTTGCTCTCGGCCACCGGAGCACCCGGCGTTCATCCCAACACGTGCCTTGGAGATATCCTTTCATGCAGCTGCCATCTCTCTTCTTCCTCGCTCACTCAGAACCAAATCCCCCCACATCTCCTTCACCGCCGACCAGCAGCCACCGTTCTCTACAGCACATGCCTTGGTCCTGCACCTTCCTTTCCATCCCAGAAGCTGGCTCGAAGGCACTTATCTTCCTCTTCACTCCCACAGAATCAATCCTCCAACAATCTCTTCTCACCAACCATCACGCACTCCTTGCCCTATATCACACACGCCTTGATCGTTCACTCCTTTATCTCCATCCAAGTAGTTGCCTTGGGGGTATCTATCTTCCTACCTGCTCCCTTCCGCAGGTTCAAATCCTCTCACATTTCACTTATCAACCATCGTCCACTCTCCCGTTCACCACACACGCCTTGGCTGTTCACCTTCTTCCCGTAACCCCAAGAGCTCCCTTGGGAATATCTATCTTCCTCCTCGCTCACTCAACGGCCCCAGACCCTCCCACTCTCTCTTACCCATCAATCATCATTCACACAAGCCTTGGCCGCTTATCTTTCCCTGGGTCGTTCACCTTTCTTTTGTCCCAGGAGCTGCCTTGGAGGCATACATCTTCCTCCTTGCTCACTCCAAGCCTCCCGCTCTCTCTTTTCTCATCAACTATCACCCAAACACCTTGGTCGTTCCCTTACTTTCTTTGCCTTTGCCCACTGACGCCTGCGCTGGTTCCTTGCCATTGCCAGCTTTCATATTCATTAATTACGCAAGACTTCCTCCGTTTTCAATTGCAACGCCAGTGGTATCACTTCGCACTGCGCAGCCACGATGTGGAACAGGCAGAGGCAGCGAGGCACTTCACGTTGGGCTCCCATTTCCCTACATTATTCTGCCCTTCCGTTTCGCGTTGCGGATTGAATTTGACTGACCCTTGATTTTCCAGAGCCGGCTTTCCCATTCCAGTCACTTTTCTCGCCTTCCGGACTGACGAACATGGCCAACAATAACGGAAACACGGCCGCTGAGAATTCACCAACTCTGCGTAACGATCAAATGGCTGATTACACGAGGAACTCTTTCTCGGCCTTCACCGACTTTGATGACCACGAGGATACTGGTGGCGGTGTCATGCTTCGCGATTTCGACGATGACGGTCCTTTCGCTCCCACCCCGACGAACAGTGCCGCCTCTTCTGGCCATTCGCATTCTCAAGGAAGCCATTCTCGCAAGAGCACGTCCTCAGCTGCCTTCAGCAAGTCATCAGCATCGGCGCGTCGCAACACAATTGCGCCCATCGGTACAGGACGGTATGCAGAGCACACCCCGAAGACCAACCCTTCGGTTAATGACCATGTATGTGTCATTCCTATGAACATCCTGACGCTCCCCTGTTCTCCTCGCCCGCTTGCCGCTAATGGCGTTTCCAAGCTGAGCACAAAGACGACGGGTCACGGGGGCCGTGGACAGAAAGTGGCGGCCGATCACATCGGAACCACTAACACCAACTTCACCCAGACTGCGGTTCAGAACCAAGCTGGCATGACGGTAACAACCTCCGGCGTGGCGATGCTGAATAATGTACCTGACCCTATTTACAGTCCAATCACTACTCTCAGATGAGCCCTACCGCCCAGCGAGTTCAGTTTGGCCACACCCAAGGTTTGAACGCTCAACTCAATTTTACCCCGAACATCCGCGGCGGTGCGATGCAGTACACTCAGTCTGTTAACGCGAGCGGCTATCCGTGGGGCAACACTACAGCAATGGGATACAACTCGGCTGGGATTGTCTACACGACCCCGACTTCTGAACTCGGCATCGCTCCTGGAACGGCCCTGGGCGCAAATCTTGCTTACGTGAATCCAGACACGACGCCCTCCCATGTGCCGAAGAAATTGAGCCAGTACACGACCACGCCTGGATCCGCCTTCGTCTATAATCAGTACAATCAGACTGAGCCACGAAACTTCGCGCCGCGCACTGGCTCGGATACCGTGTGTGTGCAGCCTCCTCCGGCTTTCAACCTTGGTCGCGGAACTGCCGTCAAGAGGCACGAGAACACTTACAGTGCCGTGGAGCCGGACGCTGACCCCTTCATGTCCCCGGGAGCCAATAGAGGTGTTGAGGTGGCGGCTTTCTCCCAGGCACTTGTTCTTCCCTCGGTTCCTGAGGAGAATCAGCTGCTCACGATGCAGCAACCGGTCTTCTATGCCCCAGCGCCGCCCGCGGTTCTTGCTTCTCGTTCTGAGCAGCTCACCAAGCTCACAGATGGACCTAGGGGTCTCCCCAGCCAGGAAGTCGGTCTGAGCGACATGAACTTCCCCTTCATCGAGAGCGGAACCCAGGCCGCGCCTGTGGGATATGGAGTCATCAAAATCAAGAATGTACGTCCGGTCATGCTATCCCCTGCCCTGCCACGAATTTGATTAGCTTATATGCTACTAGATTCCTTTTAACACGAAGCGTGCTGAAATCATTGCCTTCCTCGGGCGCAACTCAAGGATTCTGAACGACAAGGAAGAGCCTGTGCACATCATTATGGAGCGCGTTTCCTCCAAGACACAGGAATGCTATGTGGAGTTCATGACCATCTCCGATGCCGTCAAGGCCGTCGAGCGTTTCAAGGAAAACACTCAGAAAGGCCGCCCCAACCGGCTGGGCGACCGCCCTGTCGAAGTGCAGCTGTCCAGCCAGGCTGCTCTCATGCACGACCTGTTCCCTCTCGCGTCCGGTGTTGTCTGGGATGGCGCCAAGCCCATCATCCACGCGCCTGTTGACGGCGAGCCTTGGAAGACGTTCAAGGGCTTCGTCACCGAGGAGGAGATGATCATGCTGGTCAAGCACGTTGAGATTCCGTCGCGCGTGAGTACCTCATCTCCTTACCGGGCTTGCGTCAGAAGAAGGTCTAGTGCTAACCGTGCATGCACAACAGTCTCCCTACTCCAAGGATTGCCCACAGCGCCCTTACGAGTGCATGATTTCCACGATCAAGAAGCTGCCCTGGTACATGACGGACCGCATCACGCTCCGCCAGCGCCACTCGATTTATGACGCCACTGCAAAGCTCATTGTGCTCCTGAAGCAGGCCCTGCTGCGCGGCAATCGCATGCAGGAGACAATGATCAATGAGCAGCTGCTGAAGCGTCTGGTCTTGGCTGCCATGCTTTGCCCCGGCTTCTCGGTCGTGCAGAAGGATAACATCGCCGTGCTCGCTGAGTGGGAGCAGGACCGTGTCCGCATGTTCAATCAGCCTCGCTTCGCCGAAGGATGGGTCCACCTGCATGCGCTTTGCCCCAAGCCCGGCACCCCCGATGATGTCCTGGAGTGGTACATCGCCACCATTCGTGAAGAGACAATCCGCTACATTCACGGCAAGTCCGACGCCGAGCGCACCGAGGTTCAGCGTACCGGCTACTACACCTCTCTTTATTTCGGTTATATCTGGTACGAGCTTGGTCTGCCGACTGGTGAGTCTCTCGGCAGCCTTACTTTACGCCAAGTTGCTCGTCACGAGCTTGAGATCCTCAAGCAGACCCTCAGTCGGGTCTTCCCTCCCGCTGGGCCCAAGGAAGCGTCGGACTAGGATCTCTAAGAAGAACCACGGCAAGCCTGCGACAGCTCACCAAGCCTGGAGATCTTTCCTTTTTTTTTTTTCCTTTTCCGCATGCGCATGGAAAAGATCGGATCGCGATCTACGGCTCGGCGCGTCGCGATCCAATGCTTGTTTTGCGCTCTCGTCGTCGCCAACTCCTTTTCCTTCTTTTTGGTTCCGCGGGCCAGCCACGATCCCATGGTCAGTATCGCGATCTAAGTCTTAGACATTGCGACTCCATCTTGAATGGTCCCCGGAGTTGCGGTCTGAACTCACCGCAATATGAACTCACAACTCGCGATCTGGGGTTTATCTGACCTGCTTATCTCAAGCGACACACGCCTACAAGTGTGCAGCAGCCTTTCCTTTCCGTTCTCGTTCTCGTTCACAGCTCGGTTGATTTCTTTCCTTTTCGTCAAGGTACGGCACAGCCTGGCGTAGGACTGCTTGGGGTAGCGTCGTCCTCTCTCGACCCCACGCACTGGGCAGACTGCGGGTGCCGGTAACCAACGGTCAAGCCCCCATGCGTCTTCCCTTGTGATCTCCAATGATCCAGCAGTCAGTTATCCATTGCTTCTGCCAGGGCCACCAAAAACAGACAAAATGCCAAAAAAAAAAAAAAAAAAGAAAAGAAAAAAAGAGGACCAATCTGCGTCGCTTTTTCTTTGCAGGAATGAACTTTGCAGGAAGGAAGACGGATAGACTTTTCCAGAGAAAGGGATTGGCCGGCGTTTAGGTTGATGAATGGTATCAGCGCCGGGACTCAGGCCGGTAATGGTTGATGATGGGCCTCATTATTTCCTTATTTACTTCGCTCTCTCGCCCATAAACAAGGAAGTCACACATATTTAACTAAATCTCGGATCTCTTGGCTGTGATATACGGTGACAGTATCTGCTTTTTGCTTGATATCTGTGATGAGTTCTGCTGCCTGCCCCTTTACCTCACTCAGGTAGGCAGCAACTCATCACTCCCCTTTTCCAGCCCCTTTTCGTGGCCCCTTTTTTGGTAAACAAATTTAACAATCAGAAGAGCACCAGAAAGCTTGGCAGAAAAGGACCTTAGGCAGTAGTATGTTAGCTTGTTAGAGAGCAAGACATTATTCATCTACCTAGTGGTACCGGGGAACTAGCTCATACACACCATGTGCTGCATTCGGTGATCAGTTGCCAGAGCATCAGCATGCCTCTCACATCAATAAGGTACCTTTACCAGTACGGATTACATGTACATACATTGCCTGCTCTGGGCGCTATGACGTGCATCATCGGCGCAAAGAATAACCGAAGATTAGCCGCCGCGAGCCAATGGACGCGTCTCGCCATCAAGCAAAAAAAAAGTTCCATGAACGCCTTCTGCTTATCGCGATATCGATCCCGATTGTGCATTTTTGGTTTGCGACTGCTCTCCCCTCACCGACCCTGTTGCCCCGGCCCCAGTATCCAACGGCGATGCAGAGCTTTTAGTCAGAGCACTTGGAAGCGACAAGTGCCACTCTTAGGTCTTCCAGATCCAGCCGACACGGGGATTTGCGACGATTACCTGCCCGCCAAAGAACCGGGGAAGCGCTTGACCATGGCTTCAGCTTCTGCCGCCAGGTCCACAATGCCTGGTGGCCCCGAGAAGAGGACATCGCACGGTGATGCTCCGCTCACACAGTCGCGCGAGACAGGCGACATCAATCCCGAGTCGCGGCAAGGTGACCCGATAGTCAATCGCCCCAAGGCAACACCCTTCGCGAAGTCATGGGCGCACATGGTGGCCGGAGGGTAAGCTTGTGGTCACGCCGGGACAGATACAGCCCGCAGCGGTGCTGACGCTGCATTCTCTGCCACTAGGATTGGCGGCATGACGGCGGCGACCCTGACCGCTCCGCTTGATGTCCTCAAGACGAGACTACAATCCGACTTTTACCAAGCGCAGCTCAAAGCGTCAAGAGCGGCGCATGCTGCTTCCATGAACCCGATCCGAACCGTCGCATTCCACTTCGCCGAGACCGCCTCCATTCTCGCCTCCGTGTACCGCCAGGAAGGACCGCGCGCCCTCTTCAAGGGCCTCGGCCCCAACCTAGTCGGCGTCATCCCCGCCCGCTCGATCAACTTCTACACCTACGGCAACGGCAAGCGCATCATCGGCGAGTACCTCAACACTGACAAGGACTCGGCCTGGGTGCACCTCAGCGCGGGCGCTGTGGCTGGCATCGTCACCAGCACCGCGACAAACCCCATCTGGATGGTCAAGACTCGCCTACAGCTCGATAAGAACATGGCTATAGAGAGCGGTAGCATCACGAAGCGCCGGTACAAGAACAGCATTGACTGTATCCGCCAGGTGCTGCGGGACGAAGGCATTCGCGGCCTTTACAAGGGCATGAGTGCGAGTTACCTAGGCGTGGCCGAGTCCACTATGCACTGGATGCTCTACGAACAGATCAAGCGGGCGCTGGTAAAGCGAGAGGAGCGCATCGCCCTCAGCGGCAGGCCAAAGAACTGGTGGGACCACACGGTCGACTGGACAGGCAAGTTCGGCGCTGCGGGCTTTGCGAAGTTCGTTGCGGCCGTTGTGAGCTATCCGCATGAGGTCGCCCGCACCCGTCTGCGGCAAGCCCCCATGGCCGATGGCCGGCCCAAATACACCGGCCTCATCCAGTGTTTTAAGCTGGTCTTCAAGGAGGAGGGCATGCTCGGCCTCTACGGCGGCATGACGCCCCATCTGCTCCGGACAGTCCCTAGCGCGGCCATCATGTTCGGGATGTATGAAAGCATCCTCCGGCTCCTCGGTGCCACGGCATAAAACAAGCAGTCAGCTGCAAAATTCAGCATCTTCCTCCAGCGACGACAAATCCGGAGCGACTGTACATCACCCTGTTTAATCACCACCTAATATACCCAGCATCTGGCCCAGCAGACCATTATATCTGGGCATCCCATCATATCGAGCGGGATGCGACACACTGACACCCTACTCCAAGTTTTTCATCGTCGACGGATACCCTCATGTCCTATATCATTGCGGAGACCACTATAGAAAAGGGGGACCATAGAGCGGATCGGTTGGACCGGCATTTGGCATACTGTATTTGTTTACTTTTGCTTGGCATTCCAAGGGGTTGCATTGGCGTTCTGAGGATGTGGGTTTAAAATCAAAAAGGGAGCTTGCCCATGAGCATGGAAAGGTGATGATGATTCACGTTTCCCATCCGCTCGGGATGTGTACGATTTGGCAGCGCCTGGACGGGGCTTGCATTGTATCTCATCTTGTGGGAGAGTGCTTATGTACATGTACGATGAGGCGGAAGACACGCGACATAAAGTCGGGGAGTCCGTGATAAAATGGAATTTGGGTCTTGTATAGGTATATTCCTGTACATGGAACTGCATTCGAGCTGAATGTGATGCTGGATGGACGGATCCATCTCAACTCCGGCAAAACCAACCGATTGAGCTCACCATTAAGATACGGAACACAGTTAACTTCGGCGTCTCCATTGTTCCAGTCTGCCTTCAAGATGCTGGCGCCTTCCGACAAAACGAAGATGCTAGTGAAACACAACTGGATATCTCGCGCTAAACTGCTGAACGCCCAACTGATTGAAAGCAAGCGGGAGGCCAGAAAGAAGGAAAAAGTGATATCAAACTTGATCAGTCCAGCCATGCGATCGCTCCTTAATCCCACCCCCATAGCCTCCATACACCGAATAGGCGCATCCACAGCCTCTCCTTCTGGACATTCCGGAAAGTAATACGCTCTCCATGCGGTCTCCTCCTTCCTGCGACTGAGCTATGATCAACCATTGTGTTCCCTCACTAACGACCCCTCTGATCGTCGTGTCCTAACTTGTGCGCTTCACACAAGCCTCGGGGGGGCCGTTTCCGCAGCTTTCGTGGTGTCCTGCGTAGCTTCGAGCCTGTTATCTCATGTCGTTGTTGATGCTGTTGTTGTTCATCCCCGATTTCACGACCATTACGCCGCCTATCGCCATCATCGTCCTTGGTGCTTCTAAACCCGGCAAAGAATCTCAACCTCGAGAAGGAGGCAGTCGCGGGCGGAGAGGATCGAGTGGCGTTTTTCGGAGGGCGTCACCAGGCGTTGCGGTCCCAGTTAGGGTCTAGAAAGACATCCATCCCGTCAGCTTCTTCTCAGTGCACTGATGCAAAGGGCATATGGGTAGGTAAGTAGGGAAGGTGGCTAACTACTCACCCTGCACAAAAGCCGCCAAAACCTTACTCCCTGTCTGCAGCAGCGGGTGTCCCACGACGATCTTCAGGAACTTCTCCAGGCCCGCCCGACGGCCCTCGATCACGTCGTCGCTGAACCGGTTCGTAAACACCTTGCCCGGCAGCGGAGGGATGGTCACGCGGGCACTCTCCCGCTCGAGGATGTCGCGAAAGTACTCAAAGTCCGAGTACCGCCGCCGCACCGACGACTGCCGCAGCTTGAAGGCGGGGATATTGGTGCGGCAGACGATCTCGTAGTCCGTGTACATGTGGCGGCCAATGCCGTGCGTTTGCGGATCGCGCACCTGTTTTGGCGCGCAGAAAAGCCGCGGTGTTAGCACGTCCGATTGCGAATGAACAGATGGAGATGGATAGTTTGGCGGCGGAGGGGAAAGGCATGAGGATGGTTCCGCGCACCTCAATCTCGAGGAAGTTCTCGGGGGGCCCGTAAATCTCGTCAAAGGACTGCTGTCTCGTTTCTGGGAGCGACTGTAAGATGGGCCGGTGCAGGCGGGCCGCGGCGGCGGCCGCCGCCGCTGTAGGTGAGGTCGGCGATTGCGACGGTGACTTCGACTGTGACTCGGCGCCGGTGCCGGGTGCCGTTGGAGGATTCGCATTGTCAGTTTGCGACGCCATGTTGGGTTGTTGATGCTCTTGGCGGGGTCAACTTGAAAGTCGCCCTCCCTTCGTTTCTTAATGGCCACTTGTGATGTGGATGCGCTGATGCACTGCGCGTCGTGCGCTGGATCGCTGCCGGTTTATTCCAACGCAATGGAGCGAGAGGAACTCCGAGATCGTGACAGAAGGATATGACGACCGATATTCAAACCGCGGCAGTGATGTTTGCGAGCCAAGCTCACAAGTGGGGTAGCAATAGCATAAGGTAGGGCGTTCGAGGACATTCCCCGTTGTGCGGGTCGGCGCATGCGATGACCGCATTGGGCCCCGCCGTGTCGGGAATACGATCACCTCGTACATACATTCGTCGCCTTTGAAGCAAAGGCACTCACGGGAGTCGACTATGATGGACTGGACAATCGTCTGGAATGCAACTCCATCAGCTGGCATTGTTACCATACCCTGCACGAGGCACCCTAATGTATTCCCATACCATTACTGTACATACATACCACACTTCCGTTCTGTGTCGCCGAATTCCCATCAGAGTCTTGTCTGTACAAGTGTTGCTGTGAAGCCAGTTGGTATGAGCCTCGCAAATAGTCGACAAGGCAACATTCTCACCTTTGGCTCACCATAGTCCATGCATATACTCTAAATCCCAGCGACTTCTTCATACGCCCTTCTCGGCTGCGATTGTGAGGTTTTGCTGCTGCTGCGCTACCAAGTCCAAATTGGCCGGGTCACCTCGTCTATACTCCTGGGCAGGGAAGGAAAAATTCCAAGGCGCATAACAGACCTCTCACTTCTTGTCGGCGAACTTTTGATGGATCGCCCGGATCTGCTCGTCGAGGTTAAATGTCTGCAGGTGGTTGATGTGTGCTTGGCTCTTGCCATCTGGATTGCCGTCGAACGCGTGCAGCGCAACCTTCTTCCTCCGGGCAAGCTCCTCCTCTGAGATGGCCTGTCCCGTGGTAGTATCGAACACGTCGCTTCGTTGGCTGGCAAGGCGCTTGAGGTTGTTTGCCACATCCACTGTCGACAGATTGGTTGTAGCGTATCTGGCTTCTGCCTTGGCCTTCTGTTCCTTCCACCGCGGATCGAGCAGTTCAACTGCAGCCTGTCAGCACGCCAACTTCCAAAAGGAGCAGCAACATTGGAAGCTGGAGACTCACTTCTCATATGCTCGTCCATCTCATTGAGCGGTATTTGTTGCTTGCAGTTCGGACACATGGCTGTCTGTGTGCCGAACTTGTTGGCCGCTTTCTGCGCTGCACGGGGGACATAGTTTTCCTTAATCTTCATAGGAGCGGCTCCACCCCGTGCCTCAGCCTGCGCCTGCTGCATGCGCGCTCGTTCATCTTCCATCTCCCGTATCCTTTGTGTCTCCGCTGCCTCCTCCTCGGCAGGCCTCGTACGTGCGGCAAGAGGGACAGGAGCACCGTATGTCTGAGGCGGTGGAGTATTGGTCGCTGGGTATGCAGGCGCTGGCGGTGGTTGCTGCACGGCCGGCGCTTGCGCGCCGTACATTTGTGGAGGATGCGCATTGTACGTTGTGTCCTCGAACGGGAAGGCTTCCTCGATGCGGAGGCTGGAACTGACAGAGACCTTGTTTCTCTCTTCCAACGAAGCGTATTGTAGATCGTTGAGCGTCGTCGGCGGCGGAAGATTTGCCTGCTCGTCTGCCTCAGTGAAGACGATGGTCTCGACCACAACGAAGTCATTCCAGTCGATGCTCGCGAACTCTAGCTTCTTCTTCGCCTCCTCCTCTTCCTGCTTTGCCTTCTCGGCCTCCTGCCATTTAGCGTACGCCGCCCTCTGCTTCGCACGCACCAGGAGTTTGTACTTGTCGATAACGTTCTGACGGAGCTGGTCGACACGCTCCTGCTGAGCCTTGGTTCCCTCGCCATTAACCCCGCTCTCGCGCAGGAGAATCGAGTATTGGTCGACCATGCTCTGAAAGAAGTTGTGGAATGTGTGGTTGGGTATGAGGAACTGGAATTGGGGGTTGCTTGCCTCACGCTGGGCAAGCTGTGTCATGAAGGGGCGCCCATTCTTTGCGACGAACAAGGCAGTTAGTCGCACGATCTCCAAGTCTTTCTGGCTCATTCGAGGCATACGGGCTGAAAACTGAAAATCGGGCGGCTTCGGCGGGCCTGCGGGCTTCGCCTGGGCGGGCGCGGCAGCCGCCTCGCCGACACGGCCAGCCGATAGCGCAGTGCCCCTCCCAGACTTGATCTCTTGCTTGCGCCATTCGTAGTAGGCGTTGTATGGGTCCGAGCTCGACATCAGAAAGCTGAACTTCGGATTTGTGCCATGGTTGTCGCGGATGCGTTGCTCGAGACCGACGCCACCGCGCATCACGTAGCCGGCTGTTTTTTCGATCGCCTCGCGAATCTCGCCGGGCGGCGGGATGATGATGCCAGGTGGCGGCTTGAGGTTCTCAAGCGCTGCAGCTGCAGCTGCAACTGCATCGCCATTCGCCGTCGCAGCAGTCATGGCGGCTGATGTATGGTTGTATCTTGGGTTGTGGTCTCGGTATTGGTGTCGATTGTTTGTGCAAGGTCACGGCCAGCCTTGTTGAAGTCCTTGCCGTTTCGACTTTCAAGAGGCTGTTGCGTTTTGGTTCGTGCATTCTAATCCCTGCAATACGTAACTTACCGACCCGCTGTCACATGGAACGTTTGGTCCAGAATGTTTCAGTCGTCTGATCCCGCGGTTCCTCTGCCATTCGAAGGTGCTCCATAACTGTGTGCCTCTCGGTTTTGCGTCTTAGCTCTAGCGTCAGAATAACGGGCGGTATTCTTTCTGGCTTCTGACATTTAGCTTGAATAAGGCAGCGTCCGGGTCTAGTATAGGTACCTTCGCGATAGGTACAGTGATTACATGGTGTTGTTGTGAAAATTACAGCCACACATCATCAAAGTCTCCCGCTCGTAATCAAGTCGCCCAGGCTGTTGGATCGCGGAGTGGGCCGGGCTCATAAGCGCATTTCAGCCAATTGGACGGGTAGACTAGCCTGGAGCACAGGGGTTGAGGCCACTTAAGCCCGATCAATTTACGGGCTGTCAACGCGAGCTTCAACTGCAACCCCCTTTCAGCTTCGTCGTCAGCCCTCCACGAGGTGAAGCCAGGACTGCGAGACTGGCAAGCCTTCCTATTCTCCCCCTTCTTCTTCTCGAGCCGCCGATTGTTCTTCCTTTGCGGTTGTCGATTGGACCTTCCGCTTTTTTGTCCTTTGGAATCACATGGTAGCCTTGTAATTGCAGCTTGCACCTTCTCGACTCTCGTTAACCCCCCGTTTTATGATCGACGTGTTTGTGGCTGCGACTGCCGCACAGTTTCGGAGCACGCTTTGAACTCTCGAAACCGAAGATAAACCTGCATCGCCGCCCAATTGTTTCGAAACCCTTCCCCAAAGCACCGACCATGGCTCGATCGGCGAGCTCTAAGCCGGCGGCCACGCGGGCATCTCCTCCGCCGGCTTCCAACCTGGCCGAGAAACCAACGTCAAAGGCGGCGAAGCGCAAGGATGATTACTCTTCCGAGGGTGTCGAGGACAACGATGTCTTCCTCCTTCCGGGCTCAGACTTCCAACTAGTGCTTGGGATAACCGTGCTAGCTGCTATTGTCCGCTTGTTCCGCATCTACCAGCCCACCAGCGTCGTCTTTGACGAGGTCCAGTACGTTGAATACCGGCGCCTACTCCTTGTTGGGTGTACTCGAGACTGACGGCAGCACTGCAACAGCTTTGGCGGCTTCGCTTCCAAGTACATCAAAGGCCGATTCTTCATGGACGTACACCCCCCGCTCGCGAAACTTATGATCACGCTTTTCGGTTGGCTCGCTGGATTTGATGGAAACTTTGACTTCAAGGAGATCGGCAAGGACTACCTCGAGCCGGGCGTCCCATATGTTGCTATGCGCATGTTCCCGGCCATATGCGGCATTCTGCTCGCCCCGACCATGTTCCTGACCCTCAAGGCTGCCGGGTGCCGCACTTTCACCGCTATCATGGGTGCCGGTGCCATCATCTTCGGTTTGTCTGCCGCCGGTACCTCGACTAACATATCGCTAACTCCGCTGCAGAGAATGGACTGCTCACTCAGGCACGTTTGATTCTGCTCGACTCTCCACTGATGATCGCCACTGCCTTTACCGCTCTTGCTTTTACAAACTTTAGCAATCAGCAAGAGCTTGGTCCCTCCCGGGCCTTCGGGCTTAGCTGGTGGTTCTGGCTCGTCATGACCGGCCTTGGATTGGGCATGACCGTCAGCATCAAGTGGGTTGGGCTGTTCACCATCGCTTGGGTGGGCGCCATCACTCTGGTCCACCTTTGGGTTCTACTCGGCGACTACAAGAACGTCACGATCGTACGGTTCCCGTTGCCTTGAAAGTGGTTTACCGTGGGCTAATGAATGTGCAGAGGATATTCGCGAAACACTTCATGGCCCGCGTTTTCTGCCTCATTATCATCCCTCTTACCTTTTACATGGCCATGTTCGGAATCCACTTCCTGTGCCTGGTCAACCCTGGCGACGGCGATGGCTTCATGAGCTCCGAATTCCAGTCGACTCTGAATTCCAAGGGTATGCAGGATGTCCCCGCCGATGTCCTCATGGGCAGCAGGGTCACAATCAGGCACGTCAACACGCAAGGCGGCTACCTCCATTCGCACCCCCTGATGTATCCGACGGGTTCCAAGCAGCAGCAAGTCACTCTCTATCCCCACAAGGACGACAACAACCTGTGGCTGCTTGAAAATCAGACCCAACCCCTAGATATCAACGGCCAGCCTATCAATGGCACTAACGCATGGTACAACATCCCCGAAACTCCTTATATCAAGGACGGTGCCATTATCCGCCTCTACCACCTCGCCACTCACCGCCGTCTCCACTCCCATGATGTGCGCCCGCCCATCACGGAGGCTGACTGGCAGAACGAGGTCTCGGCCTATGGCTATGAGGGCTTTGACGGAGATGCCAACGACTTCTTCCGCGTCGAGATTGTCAAGAAGAAGTCCAAGGCCGGCGTTGCTCAGGACCGCCTTCGCACCATCGACACCAAGTTCAGGCTTGTCCATGTCATGACTGGGTGCGTGCTGTTCTCCCACAAGGTCAAGCTACCCGATTGGGCTTCGGAGCAACAAGAGGTTACCTGTGCCCGGGGCGGCACTCTTCCCAACAGTTTGTGGTATATCGAGTCCAACGACCACCCCAAGCTCGGTCCGGAGGCCGAGAAGGTCAATTACGCCAACCCGGGCTTCTTTGGCAAGTTCTGGGAGCTCCAGAAAGTCATGTGGAAGACAAATGCCGGCCTGGTCGAGTCACACGCCTGGGACTCTCGCCCGCCTTCGTGGCCTATTCTGCGGCGCGGCATCAACTTCTGGGGCAGGGACCACCGCCAGATTTATCTGATCGGCAACCCGGTTATCTGGTGGAGCGCGACTGCGGCTGTCGTCATCTATGTCCTGTTCAAGGGCATTGCCGTGCTCCGATGGCAGCGTAGCTGCAACGACTACTCTAATACGGTCTTCAAGCGATTCGACTATGAGATTGGCACCTCAGTACTTGGCTGGGCTTTTCACTACTTCCCTTTCTACCTCATGCAGCGTCAGCTCTTCCTGCACCACTACTTCCCCGCCCTCTACTTCGCCATCATTGCTTTCTGCCAGATCTACGACTTTGTTACGGCGCGCATCCCTGGCTTCGGCCTGAGAGAGAATCCAATCATCGGCAAGGCTGGCGCTGTTGGCTTCCTCATCCTGTCGATGATCGCTTTCACCTTGCTCTCTCCTCTTGCGTACGGAAACGCCTGGACGAAGGCCGAGTGCAACCGTGTTAAGCTCTTCAACACCTGGGACTGGGACTGTAACACCTTCTTGGACAGCGTAAGTGGCCTTCCTAATGGTGTGATCCCAGAGAGGAAGTTGCCTCAGAGGGGATGATGATGAGACATGACGGATCAACGAAAAACTTGGCTTTCTGGTGTTGAGGCAGCAGCTTGAGACGAGGCAACTTGGCGGGTCTCATGTTATGATTACGGCCATAGACATTCATGCATACATACACGCTCTGCAACTGTCACATGATCTCGATTATACTAACATCCTGTTTGTCCGCATAGTACGAAGCATACCATTCTCAGACGTCAACTCTGGCGGCCGCAAAGACTTCTCAGCAGTCTGCGAACGCTCAGAAGGCGCTGCCGGCGCAGCCTCCTGTAGCCGGTGGAGAGCTTGGCCAGATCCCTATTGGAGATGCTCAACAGGCCCAGGGACAGGAAGATAAGCCCCATGTCTCGGGTGCGCCTGTGCTGCCAGCCAACCAGAAGCTGCTCCGCACTGAGGAGCGCATCGAGTACCGCGACCAGGACGGCAACCTGTTAAACGAGGAGCAGGTCAAGGCGCTTGAGGGCAAGGTCGAGTTCAAGACACGCTACGAGACACGCACCCGAGTCATTGACGCCGACGGTAATGAGATTCTGCTGCCTCCTGGCGTCCAGGTCCCCCAAGAGCAGGAGCAGGCCGCGGTGGGCGTCGCACCGCCGCACCCCGACGTTGAGGGTAAGAATTTATTTCCGTCCTGACTTCTAAAAGCTCGTTTGGGAAATGAGTTACTGACTTACACGCTTGCAGGTGTCGACCGGGAAACGCCCAAGCGGGTGGTCCCGGACGAGCAGATCGCTGAGCCCAAACAGAGTGTTGAAGGCGAGAAGGAGCGCGAGGAGAAGGCAGCGAAGCCAGCGAGTGAAAAGAAGGAGGCCAGCGCCAAGGTGGACGAGTTATGAATTAGTTCCGACATGGCTGCCTGACCAAGAGAAGCAAAGTGTAGGATTAATCGTGGGGCGCCGAAGCCACCATCAGTCGCCACCCGCACTATCTCCTGTTGTACCACCGTCCTGAATTTTTACCCGCATCGTTCGTGCGACTTTACTTAGTGGGATGGACAAAGAGGGATGGACAATGATCTAAGGGTCTGAGAGGTTGTAAAAGCATCTATCTAGCTGGCTTGTTCGAGAGGAAAAATGGTTTTCTTTGTTCGATCTCATTCGTCTTTACTAACTTAACCGTAAAAGTAAGGTAGAGGAAGGCGGATGATGCTTCACCCAAGGGAGTGAGGATGAGGGAAGCATACACCGAGGACTCTACACCAACAGCGAGGACCATGCATCTACCTGAGTTCTAGTTCATCTTGTGTGATCTGCACTCTTGATGAATGAAACCTGTGTCACTCTTGTTTCTTGCGCCCGGTGTTTGTGTGATATTTGTGTAAACACTGACATTTGCGACCTAACTAACTGACTCAACACTAAGCACAATGCCCTCCTCGAAGTAGAATGCGTCGGGGAAAAACCGTGACCCCCCATGAGGTCTGGACTAAAAACCCACCGCCCCTATCGAGTCGAGAAAACATAAGTTGTGAAATCTAGCACCAAACAAGTCTGCCAGGTTGAATCTGGCACAGTAGTGAAAGCGGAGCTGACCTGCCGCGATGGTGGCCTTGCGCATCTTCTCGGCCTTCCGGTTCTTCTCGGCCTTCCGGTCGAAGACTTTCCTTTGGGCTGCTGTGACGCCCCCCTCTCGGACCATCCTCCTCCAGCTAGCCTTTGTGTCGCTCAGAAACCCCGCTGCGAGAAGGTGAGGGTGATTGAAGTAGACGTGGCCCAACATATTATGACAACCTCAGAGGTAGCTTGGCCCCCTTCTACCCGGGTTGGCCCTGGGGTGCTTGGGGAGCAAAGCCGTCGTTGTTGAAAAGAAAAGAAAGTAGAGAGGAGAAGAGATCAAGCAAGAACTCTGAATCTGCCAATCCTCATCGTGCCTGGACATGGTGAGCAACGGACCGTCGTTCACCGAGATATAATGGCGACTTGGATGTCTCGGCCGCCCAGCATTGTTCTTTTATTGCAGGGCAGACAGAAGTTCCAAAGGGTACCCATACGCAGAAAAGCAGCGAGCTGCCCTTTGCGTGTGTTCCCCAACCTTTTCAACCTTGCATAGGAAAGCTGAGGTCTTCTGAACCTGGCGGCAGCTTGGAGGGCAAAGGTAGGTTCGGACCCTCGCGGATCTTTGCAGGTTGTGGATTTCCCATAGGTGAATCCTGACAATTCGGAGGTCGGTTTGCAGCGAGGCGAGCCAAAAAGCGCAGGCATGTTGGTTTGCCGGTGACAATCCTGAGTCCAGTTTCATGTTTTTTCATCTTTTCTTCGTTTCAGAGGCGACATTGCCGCCAATCTGAAAGCCAATTCGCACAACCACTAAACATTGCGTCGAAGATGATGTCGCAGGGCAAGAAAGTCTTGAGGCAAATGCTGAAAACGGGGCAGAAATAGACCGGTCTGGGATGATGCTTGCGAAACCCCAGGAAGCTGGGCAGCTCGGTGGTATCGTGGCTGAGGCCCGAAGGCCTTGCCCCTGACCGTTCAGGGGCGTAGCGCTACACCCTGAACGGCATGGTGTTGCTGGCGCGGGGAGACTGGTCGCCTGGTAAGGCCGCTGCACAATCTCCTGCACGATTTCCTAGAGCCGCCGGACCTGGATATTCTTCTTGGCACAGTGCATGCCCGTTGTATATGCCTCGATTCAAGATGTCTGCCAGGCCGGTGTAGAATCGGCAACCCTCCTGCTGATTGGGTCCAGCAGAAGGGTTAAAAGTCGGGGCGTTCTGGAAGAGGCGGAAACTCTGGTCCGGCTTGTAGTTGAGCTCATCGTCCCACTCGTCGCTGTGGCAGTAGCTACTGTCACTGTTGTAGCCGTCCGTGGTGGGTTGGAGAGCGTCGAGTAGACCGCCCGGGGGTTCGGCCCAAGCCAGGTTGCGGTTGCGGTCGCGGTTGCGGTGATGGTGGTGGTGGTGGTGGTAGTGGTGATGGTGATGGTGGTGGTGGTGGTCACGGTAGCGATTGGACATGGCGAAGTCAGAGCCATCACCATAGTCAAACCCTGCACCGATGTGTTTGGTGAGCTGGTTGGCTTCCTGAATGCTATACTCGGCTTTCGGGATGTTCCGGCCCGCACCCTGAATGCTATAGAGTGCCTCCTGAATGCCATAGTCGGCCTCTCCAGTGTTGCCGTTGGCTTTCGAGTCTGACTGTGATGATGAGTTTGACCCCGCCAGGCTCGATGAGGAGTCTAGCGTCGGAGACTCCGACAACTCACCGTCAACAGCGGCCTCCACGTCGCGACGGTCAGCCATGCAGGCAGGCGGCGGCAAGAGAGTAGGAACCGGAAGCTGGTGGGCTGCTGTGCGTGCGACTCGCGCGTCCTCGCCTTCTGAGAAGCCATTGCGGCGACGCGGTCGTCTCGGCCGGGCGTTGTTGGTGCTCGGGCTGCTGAAACCGGGATGGCCAGGCGGGCCACTAGCATACCCAGAGGTCATCCCGGCTGCTTGCTGGTCGCTGAAGCAGGAATATTCGGGGTTGCTTCTAGCGGAGGCGGGAGCCATCATGTTGCTCCCGTTGCTGTTTGCTGGGGCGTTGTCGAGGCAGGAGAGATCAGGTATGCTGCCAGCAGAGCCAGGAGCCACTATGGTGTTGCTCCCGTCGATGTTGGCGTCCGTGTCCTGAAAAAAGCCGAGAAAGTTAGGCATGCTGCTAGCAGTGCTAGAAGGCACCAAGGCTGCTTGCTGGTGGGGGAAGCCGGGATAGGCGGGCGGCATGCCACTCGCAATGGGATGGGTCATCACGACTGGTTGCTGGTTGTCGAAACTGGGATGACCGGGCATGCTGCTAATAGGGCCATAGGCCATCATTGTCGCTGCTTGCTGGGAGCTGGAGCCGGAGCCGGCATCGCTAGGCATACTATTAGCCAAGGCAGAAGCATCGTTCAGAGAGGGAGTGGTGTCGAACGGGGAAGCGGCTGTACGTGTACATATATATGTACCATGGGTAGGACCCATCGGGCCGGGGCCATGGCTTCCCGGCACCAGTGGCTCCGGCTGGTAGAAGGTACCAGGCAGGTTGTCCGAGATGGACGGGCTGGACGGGCTGAAGGGGCTGGGCGTGTTGTATAAGAACGAATACTGACCCTGAGCCGGAGCCGGAGCCTGAGCCGGAGCCTGAGTCTGATCCTGAGCCTGAGCCTGAGCCTGAGCTTGAGCCTGAGCCTGAGCCTCGGCTTGAGCATGAGCCTCGACCTGAGCCTGAGTCTGAACCTGAGCCTGCGCCGAGCCAACGGACCGCAGCCAGGGCCGAGGATCTGGCAGGTTTCCTAGCAGGGGCGGACGCACTGCGCCCGCCCCGTCCACGTTTCCCTGGCTCACGCTGCTCTGATGGGCCGGTGCCGCCGGTCTGGCTGGCAGGGGACCTGGATCTTGCTGATCTGGCCCCGGAGAGGGTCGAGGGGCGATGGCGCGATACACCCGGCCCGATAGGCCGGTGCCGTCATGGGAGCCCATGGAGAGGCTGGGCAAGGGAGACGTCCTCGGGACTGAAAAGGCCGTGAAGGGCCTCGCTTCGAAGAGTTGGCGCTCGAAACGCACCCGGCGTACGTTGATGTGCTAGAATGCTCGTCCTTAGCTGAGTGATCTCGGCGGGGAAATGAACTTGAACTTATGGGATGAGGGCATCGTACGTGGCCGAGGTCGTCCAGAGACAGGTCAGGACGCAGGTCGGACGCCCCGGGCATGAATAGATCTGGGTCGAGGATTTGGACAGGCTGTGCTGCTGTGGCGTGCAATGACTGACTATGAAGAGGAAAGCGGCAGATCGTGTCCTGGCAACTGCCCTGGCTACCGGTCATGGAGACGACATCATCGCCACCATCGCCACCGTCATTTTGGCCGCTGTTCATGATCTGATAGAGCTGATAACGGCTGTAATAGATTTGATACGTACTAGCTGAGCCAAGGAGCTCGGCGAGCGACTGTGGCCCGAGTCTGTGCCGTCGATCCACGGGATCAAATCGTGGACGACAAACGGGTTGTTGGTTGGCTTGTGGGAGAATGCTGTAGAAGAGGTTCCAGGTTGCTCGGTGAAGGTTGAGAAGAGTTCGGGAATCCGGGAGCTCGTCAGGTTGGGGCGTGTTGGAGTGTGTTGGAGGTTGGGTGAACAGCTGCTGAGAATCTGGGAGACTGGGCGGCTTTTTATACCCGCATCCTGCTCTGACCGTGCGTGCAAGGCAAGCCCTGAGGTGACGCACAAATAATATTAGTGACGACACTTGTTGATGGCATACTTCTCAGCGACACGTACAGTCTGGTTGCTAGGTTCCCCTGCATTGCTGCAAAGATCTGTGTCCCACCTACGATCTACAACGTAATCTCTCGGTTTCCCAGTGGATCAGACTCACCTGTGCCGAAACCGACTGCTTCCGCAGAACGTCTGGTCACCTCGCCGCAGTGCCTGAGGACAGCTTTGGTTGTGCTCGGGACCGGAGGCTCTAAGGCTCCACCCCCGCAATTCTTCATTGTGGCGAGTTCGAGGCCCTACCGCACTTAAGATGCGCTGTCGAGCGAAGGGTGAGGCAAGGCTCAAGCTTCCAGCCCATGGATGCCTTCGATGTGTTGCTGGCCCCGCGAGTGAATCCCACCAACATGAGGCGTGGAACATCTCCGACTTGTGGTCGATCGTCGATCTCGTGTGATAACCGACTGCCCCGGGCAACTTTCTCGTGCGCCATAACTACGCTTCGGGCAGCCTGTGGCCCCCCATGGCAGCCACGGCAGACAACTAATACGCAGCAAAAGGAAAAATGAACGTTCTGGCCATCGGCAGGATCACTGTTGTCAGTGTTGTGCAGGTAGTACCGCGTACGACTTCGAGCTTCGGGGCCGCGCTCAAGAAAATACTTGCGGAGAGAGCCGAGAAGTGGGAGCATGGTATTCCAGCGAGAGCTTGGAAAGGCGCGCCGGCAAAGAATCCTTTTCATGACTACGGTATTCGACCAACTTGAGTACAATCAGGACCGTACCATCAAAGTATCCAGGCTGGCTCACGAAGGTCTGGAGGCTCACCACAGACAGACAGCCAATCTACAGAACTAGAAGCGTCTTCTGACTCGAGCATCATACGATTACTGGCCATGATGGAAGATTCCGGGTATTGATTTCTCTTTCACTTCGAGCCCGGGTTATCCAAGTATCATTCATCAGAAAATCGGCGGTCCCGGATGTGCAGAGCAAAACTCGCGGCCAGGCCAACTACCCTGGCCGTATTTAGATGTCTTTCTTGCTCTGGCTCCGTCTAGCAGTCATAACATACGAGGGTTGCGTCAAGACTTGACAGAATCTCGCTCTGTCTCCAGCCAGTGGCGACGGGCGTGGGTTCAGACTGCTTACTGACACGGTGCCAGATAAAGTCACATGAGGCTGTCTTCGGACGGCCTCCACTGATTCATCCGAGACGATAGGGACGGCCGCGGTCACAGCAGGTATACCGGCTACGGTACAAGAAGTCAAGAGTTGGTGGTTGAAAAAGGTGGCCATACAGTTTTGTCTTGGAAGATGGCGATGATAGCTGCATTGAGACTGTGGGGTCACTCGTGTCCGCCTTTCAAAGAGGTCAGTAACCGTTGAACCGGCAATCAAACTCTCAAGCCGCCGCCTTTTGTGCGCTTTGACCTTGCTGATTGCACCGAGCCGAGGAAGTAGAATGAAAAGAAATATGATATTGAAGGCCACTCATCTAGATGGTCAAAAAAGCGATTGAATTGAAGTTGCCCCAGCCACAGGGCTGGCTCGTGATACCTCTGTCTGACTGAGTGATGAAAAGGATGTGTTGTTCTGGGGATGGTTTTTGGCTCTGCCCGCCGACTGTTTTATCGTCCCACACCGTAGGGTAGCTTCTTCCGCCTATCAGAAGTCGAGAAAGTCTCACTTTGAACTCAATGGCGCCGCTTTCAAATCGTTGGTGGGGTGGTGGAGGTCGAAGTCTGCCTCTTTTCTTTTTTTGGAGTTCCACTCCGTGGCCTGTAGAGTTTTACTCCGTGGCCTGTATCTAACCTGATTGGGCAGGCGGTAAGTCGTCATGTACCCCCACCCA
>MU860074.1:0-104868 GCA_033296875.1 Achaetomium macrosporum
TTTGGAATAGTTGGGTGCTTGATAGCATTTGGTGGGTGCTTGCCAGACATTCCCAAGCGATAATAGGGGCCCTTAGCAGCATAGGTACCTCATAATTGCTCTCGAGCGATGGTGACTCTAAATACACTGGAGAAGCCTGGAGGGCCCTGGAGTATTTCCTCTGCAGTTGCATATGAGTACGTGACATAATTCCTGGCCTTTCTGCCATTGACCGGTCTATTAACCTCGTCGAGGGTTTTGGATTGCCCCAGAGGCGTGAGCTTCTCGAGATAAAATCCGTGGACGACCAGTGTGGCTCCAGAGTTAAGGTAACCAGTAGTCGGGACGTCTCATTGTTAGGTGCGTGCGAACATCATGGGCTGCACTAAACCAGAGAGACGGAAAGGTATACAAGAGCAGACAGTTTAGCAGGAAACTCTCTTACACCTCGATAATCGCATATTCGAGCTCGACACCTTCATATCGGGGGCAATTGCCAGTAGCCGGCAACCCTGCATGCTCTCGACTCCTACTTCACACTGTGGATGTATGCAGGAGATGAGGCTCGGTAGCTCATGAGGACTCAAAGATCACGAGAGCCAAACACATAGGTGAATATCTATAGACCAATCCGCTGGAATATTCACTAATATTTGCAGACAGCTTTAACTCCAGAAAAGAACCTGGAAACATGAGCATCACCACCGGCGCCTCCCCACCACCCTCACCACACCCCGCCCTCTCCGCCTCACCATCCCAACAACAACAGAAAGAAGAAGCCACAGCTTTCCTCCGCTCCCTTCTCAACAAGAACCTCCAAGTCACCACAACAGACAACCGCATGTTCTACGGCGAATTCAAGTGCACAGACTCTGTAAGCCTCCTTCTTCCACTCCCTTTCTTTCCTCCCTTTTCATTCCCACACCAGTTGTCCCGTCTTCGCGGCACCGGATATCCATAACCATCAACTCACTAAGTGAAAAGGAGAGCAACATCATCCTAGCACACACCTATGAATACCGCCAGCCCACGGCCCAGCAGATCTCTTCTGCGGCGGCAGCATCAGACTCCAGCAGCGGGAAAGTGACCATGGACATGACGTCGCGATACCTCGGGCTAGTGGTGGTGCCGGGGAAGTATATTGTGCGGATTGAGGCGCAGGAGTTTACAAGCCAGCTGCGGCGCGGCAAGGGTTCTTCTGGGATTGGAGTTGGGGAGCAAAGAGGGGTAGGGGGAGCAGAGGGCGTGGCTGTTGGTTAGAGACTGAGAGCTAAGGGGTTGAACTCGACCGACAATGTTGAGTTGGATAGTTTTGGCAGGTTACGGGGGAATATGGGGTTGAGTAGTATGTGTATGATATAATCGATACCCCTTTTAGCAGTGAGGATGACACAGTCTATGAGGAGAGGAGATATATCCCAGCGGCAGACGGCACGAGGTACGGACATGAGGAAGGAAAACGCGTCCATCAGACCTCATGTAATGCGCCCGAGGGAATCACCGCTAGTACGTAGTATACAAAAGGCAATCGACGCGCAAGCCTTGATCAGCTCCCGTTACCTCAAGCTACCCACCTCATCCCAGTCCGCATTGCTCGTCGCATCCATAGCCCCATCCGCCCTATTTCCATTCCCATTCGATCATTCGTTATTAGTACCTATTACGGGTAATCGTTGCTCAAGAAAAGACTGGCAGCTTCTCCTGTGCGAGAAGCCAACCAACCTCGTCTGAAAAGAATCGCGTGCGTTCCCGGTCGTGCCACACCCTGCCTTGGGTTGTCGTTCCGCATACGAATCGCATTACATCCCGAATAAAATCCCAAAACCACAACCGGTCATCATGAGTCACCCGCTCGGCTAGGCAGCGACCGGCTCATGATTGCGCCCTCGGTGCTCGCCGTTCAGACTCGCCTCGGTGTCCACCGCTGTATGAGTTGGCACGTCGATATCGTCCTCCTCTCCCTCTTCCTCCTCATCTCCGTACTCATGCTGACTCCCGGCCACTGCCCACGCATCCCGGTCGTTGAGCGGAGGGTCCTGGGCGGAGAGGTCGTGACCGTGGCCTTGTAGCTGGCCCTCGCTGCGCGCCTTGATGTTATTCCGGCGCCGCTGCGACAGGGTGCGTGCCCGCGTCGACAGCTTGGCCGACACCGCGGCGTTCTGCGTGACCCAGTTGGTGAGGGCGTCTTCGCAGTCCTGGATGATGGCCTTGCTGGCCTCGTAGCCGTCGTACGCCGGCCGCGTCTCGCCGGGCGTCACGGGGGTGTCGTCGATGAGCTCCAGGAGGTGTTTGCCGTAGCCGGCGATGATGGCCACTTTCTCGCAGTGTTCGCGCAGGGCGTCGAACTGATACGAGTATGCTGCTTTGATCTTCTCGCGCGTGATGTTGGATAGTTGCGCCTCCGCCACGAGCGACTCGGCCTCCGCACGGACAAGTTCCTGCTCGAGGACGACGATCTTGGGTGAGTTGGGCTCCTTGTATTTCAGTTGGGCAATCTGCTCCGTTATTTTTTGTTTCCCTGCAGGAGGTCAGTCACCCTAACAAGTAAACGCTTCGCAACCGCGTGGTACTCACTGTCTCTGCTGGGCTGGACAGAAGCCTCTATATTCCTGATACTCTTCATGGTGATACGGTATTGGTCGTATCTGTCGACATATTGATCTTCAAGTTCGCCAATTTCGTATAGTAGCACGCCTAGCTTGTCTGTCACGTCTGAAACATCCTCATCGCAGGCCTCGCCCCAGAGAGACAATTGTTGCTGAAGTATGTGTCAGCCAGCTCCCGATGACTTGCGGTTGGTTATTGCGAGTACGCACGGCGACCTCCATCCGCTCCTTGGCCACTAGCTCAAGGCTCCGCATGACGTTCTTTTCCATCTTGACCAGCTGCGACAGCTTTTTGGCGAGGTCAGGCCCGAAGGCACCGGCAGCGTTGCGGCGGAGCGCATGTCCTAAACCTGCTGTTAACCCCCAACCATGAGTCTCACGCCCGGATACATTGCGGTCGTAACGTAGGTCTTTGCGGAAAGGGCGAGGGGGTGCAGCTCACCGAGTCCTCCCCGGCCAAAGAGGCGGCCCGACTTAGTGCTTGATGGCGGCGGCGGCGGGTTCTATTGACATTATATGCCAGTCAGCGAGACACAACCCGTGAATCGCACCATGGAAGCCTGTCACAGTACCTGGATCTGCGAGGCCGTTGGCGCCCTCGTGGCGCGCATAGAGTACGTTCGATGCATTGCGACTGCGCAAAACTTGGCGTTTCAGAGAATGGCTGTGAGCAGCGTTGACAGCGGCGTTTGAGGAGAGCGTCAGAGTCGGCTGTCTGGCGTGGAGAAGAGAACGGTTGTGCGATGTGCTACAGTCCAAGTTCGTGGGCGGTTCGAAACAAAGGATGCACGGATCTGCGTATTGACCGAGGACGAAAGCAGGCCACTGGTAAGACGGGTCAGGCAGTTGTTTTATGCGACAGCCGCTGACGGGTGAGTCTCGGCGAAAATGACGTCGCTGTGCAACGGGGCGAACGGGCCCAGGCGATCTCGGCAGATACCCTAACCCTTAGGCATCTACCGCCCAGTGACATAAGGTGATAAGGTGACGAGGTGACGGGAGTTAGGTGAGTCGGTTGAGAGGCGGGCCTTACAAGACTCCCTACACTCGGTATGTAATGCAACTCTTGAGAAAAATACTATGCCCAAGTTGTACATGGAAGGCCTCCGAGCATCTACCTTATTTGACGTAAATGCAGATGGTGTTGGAGCTACATGCCCCACAGTCTCAACGAGGTCCCGGAGCTCAACCCATCAGCTGCGGTATGGCCCCGTGGGCCCGTGCGCCACCAATTCCTGGTGTGTTCACCGTTCCACAGCGGGCCGGGATCGCGTCTGCAGCACCGCGTCTCGCTGCAATCGACGTGGCGCGGCTATCGTTACCAAGTGCCAATAGGCAGATCATTTTGCATTCTCATTGACGCCGATACGCACATACAAATCGAAAAATACAATTCAGTGCTATACCTACCGCTCGGAACTTTCGTCGACGCCGACAACAAGGGACTTCGCAAACGGACGCAGCCATATAATCCAGGTCCAGAACCAGGATGCGCCGAATGATAAAAAGTGGGACACATCGGCGATAACTTGATAAGGGAAAGGGCCAATGTCCCTCTTCAACGATGTGGTGGATTTGACCATGGAGACGTCATCCGAAGATGAGACTGCGGAGGAGGTCGTGGTCGCTGCCTCCACCATTGCCGGCCGGGCGTCAATGTCAGCACCGAAACCGCAGCCGCGGAAAACGGTTGCGGCTGCGAAGGCAAGCAGAGCACAGAGCCCTTCCATCAGGTCGCGGACACGAACACCCAATCAGTCACCTGCAGATAGGTCCGCGAAAGGCACCCCGTCACGGGTGACTCGCTTCTCAATTCGGGATGAGATCAGAGATTCGCAATCACCGCCACCCACCGTCAGCGTCGCACCCGCCGCGCGCCACGAGCAGGATCCTCCTCCGCATCCCAACATGACACCGAGTCGGCCAGCCAGAGGCCACCAAACGCCCAGGAAAATGGATTGGACTGTCGAGAAGATCGCGAGCGCTCTGAACGAACTGTCTGAGGAGGTCGGCCAGGGCCATGCTCGACTCGTCGACTTCATGCTGGAGGAGGCCGAAAAGACGGCGCCACAACCGAGACACTTGAGCACAGTCGACGCTTTTGCGAAGATGAAATCGATTGCGATGGACGGCAACAACTCACCGTCGCCGGGCGTGCAGACCATGGCAGTAAAGTTCAAGCAACACAGTGGAGAATCCGGCCGGTCAAAAGGCAGCGGCCGCCGCGTCCAGTGCCCTCTCGTGCGCATCAAGCCGGACAAGGAGGCCGTTCCGCGCTATAGGTTTCATCATGTGGAAATACGCAAGAACATCCTGGCTCCGAATTCAATGCTGAACTTTGTCCCGCACCTCCGCGACGTCGACCCTAACTCGGTCGAGGAGCAGAAGTACGCTGCTTGGCTCATGGACCTCGAGAACCTTGACAGCAAATCGGGCTTTAGAGTCGAGAATCGGACCCAGAAGATGGCCAAGCGCCTACAGAATGAATACGCAGCAATTCTTGCGCCGTACCTGGAACGATGGCTCCGCAAGTTAGCCATCGATGGCTGCACCAAATCAACACTGATCCGTTACATGGCGACTCAGGCGCAGAACGAAGACGCCATCACGCCGCAGCAAAAGTCCAATCTGCTGGACACGCATAGTGAGGACATTGGCTCGCCCCACGCAGTCCGGGGTGCAAAGCTTTTCACAGAGGCCTTCGACCGCGTCTTCAACAACCAGAAAAGCCTGAGACGTGTAGCTCTGCGCGACATCCTGATGCTAGACAGATCTGTCGAGCCTATCCTGGACAATAAGAGGGCAAAGGACGGGCCCGGCTCGCAGAAGCCCCGTGACGAGGCCCTCATGCAGAAGATCGTGGAATCTCTAGGGAGCTACTCCACCTTAGGGTGCCTAATCTGCTTCAGTCATGACTGTGAGCACGGCGAAATCGAACGGGACAATCAAAAACGGTGTTTCTCTCTTGAAGAAATCGGAGGACTTGCACCCACCCTCAGGGCGAAGTGGGCAGCGCAGATCAAGGCCCAGAATGACGCCCAACCGAGTGCCTCGACCAACTGGCCGACGCATCCGTCGTGCAGTAATCAGTGCTACCGGAGTTACAACACCGGCAAAGCCGATCAGGGGGTGAAGCCTTGGTCCGAGAATGAAGTAAGCGTGCTCGAGTGGACCTTTGCGACAATAGGCTACAGCCCGTCACTGAAACCCCAGTGTTTTGTGGCCGCCGTGCTGGGCCGCTATTGCTGGGACGTCCACCGCAAGCTCAAGGAGTTAGACCTGACTCTGCCCCCTGTTGAGCCGCGCGCCGAGCAGACGAGGCCCAAGGTTGTCTCATGGTATGACCGCAAAAGGAAGCAACTTCTGGGTGACTGGCAGGACGCCACCATCACCCACGAGCACGCAGTGCGTGAGCTGTATGCGCCCTGCCATCACGAGGGCCCCTGTACGGCGGCAAACGGATGCCCCTGCGCCTCAGGAGGCTCCCATCCAGTTCTCTGCGAGCGGTTTTGTCTCTGCACAGCAGAGGAGTGTCCACTCAAGTTCACGGGATGCGCCTGCCACTCGTTGGGAAAGACGTGTCTTCAACGGCAAAAGGAAGGGAGACCATGCATCTGCGTGCAGCTCAACCGCGAGTGCGACCCGGTCCTATGCAAGGGCTGTGGCGCCAAGGAGAGAGCAGACCCCGAGAACGCGCATGACGAGCAGCTCCATTCCACTGGGTGTCAAAACGTCGCTCTGCAACGCGGGGCGGCCAAAGCTCTCTTGCTCGGCAAGTCCCAGCTGGAGGCGTGCGGGTACGGCCTCTTTGCGGCCGAAGATATCGCGCAGGACGAGTTCGTCATCGAGTACACGGGCGAGCTCATCAGTCATGACGAGGGTGTGCGGCGAGAAAACCGGAGAGGCGATGTCTTCGACGAGGAGAATAAGATTTCCTACCTTTTCACCCTGCTGGAGCAAGAGGGTATCTGGGTCGACGCTGCCATCTACGGCAACCTCAGCCGCTACATCAACCACGCGTCGGACAACTGCAACATCATGCCCCGGATCATGTACGTCAACCATGAGTTTCGAATCAAGTTCTCAGCCCTCCGCGACATCAAAGCGGGCGAGGAGCTGTTCTTCAATTACGGCGATAACTTCCCCAACCTCACCAAGAAGCTTGTCGAGCGGAATAACGAGAAAGCAGGGGACAGCAGTGGTGGTGGCAAGAGCTCGGCGGGACAGAAGCGCAAAGGCGGTGCGCAGCGCCCCACTGCCCGCAAGACAACATCCAAGGCAAATGGCGAGGGCATCGACTTCGCGCCGGGCGAACGCGGAGGAGAGGAGGACGACATTTGGGGCGATATCCCCGTGATGGACGACGACGACGACATCGACGACTGGGTCGACCGCAACCACCGTCGGCGGAAGAAGAAGCGTGGCGGCAGACGGCCGGGAGCGGGCCGTAAGAAGAAACAACCCCAGCCGGATGCCGCGGACGAGGTCGCCGACGAGGCCAGCCCGGGGTCGCAGCTGCGGGCAGAAAGCAGTGGCATCCACGACGAGAGCGCGCACCACCCGGACACACCGAGCCGCCGCCGGGTAGCGAAGATGTCTTACGTAGCCATGCTCAAACCCCCGCGGGGCTTCGGGCCGGGAGCAGCAGCTGGGTCTAGTAGCGCGCCCACGACGACGACGGAGCCAGGGAAGAGAGTCTCTAAGCGAGGCGGAGCCCGGCCCGGCGCCGGTCGCAAACCGAAACACCACCGCCATCCCGGGGCACATTCCCAGCAACACAAGCCAGGCGCGAAAACCCCGGCGCAGGCCAGCCAGAGCAGTTTCAGCTTCAGCAGCAGCCAAAACGACACGGACAAGGACAAGGCTTCCCCTAACAGGGCGGAGGACAGAACCGTACTCCGGTCGACCCCGAGGAAAGGCAATGCATCGGCCGCCTCAGGAGTAGCAGCAGCAGGAAGGAAGCGCAAACCCAGCGAAGTCGAGGCAGAGGACGCGGAGACCGGCACGAGCGCCAGCGGCCTCTACAACCAGGATACGTTCCAGCCCGTCATGGACGACACGGCCTCGGCGAACGGGAGCAGACACGGCAGCCGGGGCCGCGGCGGGGACGACGAGAACGATGACATGGTGGATAGATCGGCCAGGAAGAGGCAGAAGCCATTACGGTATAGGGACGAAGAAGAGTAGGTTTTCTCTTCTCCCCCGCTGGCGGCGCGACGAGGCGGCCGGTGTGATTGCATCTAGCTCGCTAGGTTCGCTAGGTTCTTTGGGATGCTGGTGGCGAAGAAGGCGTTGTTCCTGGCGTTGGCTCAGCGGCTTGCTTGCTTGCTTGCTTGCTTTTGGGCTGGCCGTTGGTCTATCTGTCTGTCTGTCTCGTTTCGGAGGGTGGGGAGTGCATAGACTTCAAGTCAGTTGTGGCGACCGGGATGGCGTGGTTAGACCAGATTTTAATTCTGAGTATTTATTTGCTTGCATCCTTTTCCTATTTTTTGACCTTTTTTTATTCATTCCTCCTTCTCTCTCTAACCCTTCTATCAGCCCTCTTCTACCTCCCCACTCCTCAGTGGTACATGTGCATGCCACATCTCCATGCCCACTCCGCCGACCATGAGCTTGCCGGGTGCGATAAGCTCCAAGTCCCCCGCGTCAGCCACCGAGCTGTACCGGTCATCCAGCATGGCGACCCGGATCCGCCCTCCCCCGTCATCCTTCGTCCTCCTCTCCACCCTCCAGAGCTTGACCCTCTGGTCGTTGCTCACCGTGGCAACAACTTGCGTCACACCCGCCTCCTCCTCCTCCATCCTCACCACGCAAACCCCCGTGATAGCAGCCGCGTGCGCGTCCCGGACTCGGTAGCGTCTCCCGGGCGCGGGCGCAACGTACATCCCCTTATCTTTATCCGCGTCCCACGCAAGGTCCATGAACCCAAGCGCGTTGTCGTCGCCGCCCGTGACAACCAGCCACCGACTGGAACCAGAACCGGAACTTCCGGACACAAGATCCAGGCTCTTGATGCTACTCTGGTGAAGGCGCGCCACCCAGCACAGGGTGAATTCGGTGTCAGTGTCAGTAGATGATTCCAGGGTCGTTCGCCAGACTGCCACGTGCCCGTCGGTAAACGCCGTGAGCAGATGCACCTCGCTCGGGCTGTGTTCGTGTTCGTGTTTCCCTGGGCCCACGCGCAGGTGACGTACCTGCGTCGGACATGCGCCGGTATAGCGGGCTGTTGCCAGCCGGGCGAACTTTCCGCCGCCACCACCACCGGGCGATCTAGAAAATCTAGAAGAGGGGGATGTGGAGGGGGAGTAATAGATATAGCTGCGCACGCTTGAGTCGGACAGGCCCATCGAGATCAGCATCGCCACTCCTCTGTCACCATCATCGCCCAGGAGTGGTGTTGGTGGTGGTGGCAAAGCGGCGGCATCGAAATCGACGATACGCAGGTCCCTGTCTCCAGTCCCGTCGTCGTTCTCCCAGACTGCCTCACGCATGACGGTCAGTGTGCTATAGCCAGGGGAGTTGGTGTGTGAAACGCGCCAGACGAAAAGTTCCTCGCTGCCGGCGCTGCTGAGGAGGTAGCGCGGCGTGAACCAGCGCAGGGTCTGGATGCCGGCCGAGTGGCCTTCGACGACGGCGAGGCAGTCCATGTTGTCTTTGTCCCCTCCGGTCGAGTCGGGATTAGCGGAGGAAGGAGTGTGTCGCCAGATTCGGATGGCGGTGTCCTCCGCCGCGGTGGCCACTAATACCCTATCTCCGCCATGACCACGACCATTCTCATCATCATCACCCCCCTCCTTCTCCTTCCCATTCACCACCCGTTTCCCTTTCCCCCACCTCAGAGATGAGGACGAAGACGAAGACGAATGAAAAGAAGAAGCGACGCTCCTAACCTCCCGTCCATGCCCGCCCCCACGCAGCACCTTCTCCCCCACTCCCCCCTGCGACACCACCCTCAGCTCCCCCGACTTCGAGAAAACAAAGCGTGTCTGCCCCGGATCGTGCGGCGCCGAGACGCTGGCAAACGGCCGGTGGGCGCCGCCGCAGGCGACCGAGAAGAGCACGGTGCGGGAGGAGGCGTTGTAGGAGAGGAAGTTGGGGCCGTGGAAGCCGAGGATTATCAGCTCCCTTCTTTTTCTATTGTTATTATCATCCTTAGGAGTGGTGAAGAAGGCGGATTCGAGGGTGTTGAGCGGCGGGGTGGCTTCGTGCTGTAGTGTTAGAACGGGACCCGCATCGTCAGTAGTACTAGTAGAAGAGGGGGAGGAAGAAGAAGGGAAGGTGTAGATGCGGTATTTGCCGTCGCGGCAGGTGGTCAGGAACTCGTTGGTGTTGCTGCCACTGCTGCTGCTGCTGCCTGGGATCGGCACGATGCTGGTGACGGCGTCTTTGGTCTTGCAGTCCTTGCGCGACGTGAGCGGGGTGAAGTCGCCTGTGTCTGGGTCGGTCGTGTAGACCGATACGGAGCCCGTGCGGGAGCCCAGGACCAGCGTACCCCTGCCTATGAAGGCGGCCGCGGTGACAATGTAGTGCTCTGGCAGTCGGATCTTGCGCGGGTCGATGGTTGAGATGTCGGAGCACGGGTCGAAGTGGAGGAGGAAGGCGTGGTCGAGGCCGAGGACAGTGATAACGACGGACCAGGCGTGTTGTTGTTCGTCGAGTGTGCGGTCGGGGGAGCTGTCCAGCAGTATTATGTCGGATATCTTCTGGGAAAAACTGGTGATCTCCTGAAGGTTGTGTCCTCGGCGGAACAGGTATACCTTCCCGCTGGGGCTGCCGAGCACGGCAGTATCCCTTGCCGGGCTCTTGACGACGTTGTAAGGTTTGAGGTCGGAAACAACAGCTTCACTCAGGCTGACTTCTTCCCACGCAAGAGGGTCGCCCATGGTCGCGAGGAACAGTCTGCCGGAGGCTGTGGCTGCCATGATCTTGTCCGACAGAAAGGCGTAGCGCTGGAACGTATTCTTGGCCCTCTTCTTGCCTTGTGGCTCGGACGACGGGGGCTGCGTGCCGCCATGAAGGCTTTGCAGAATATCATCGAAGGTCAGACTCAGATCCAGGTCTTCGTACATGTCCGATGCCGAACCCGTGCCCCTGATTTTCCCCGAGACAACAATCTTGCCATCAGCGCCGCCGGTAGCTACAAGCGAAGAGTCGCCACCTCCCCCGTTTAGCACAGCAGCCGCCCAGATGTTCTTCCCGCTATGGCACGTACTCGCGCCGCAGTGCCGAAGCGTGCCTGTTCTCCGTTCGACCACGCCGGACTTCTCTCCACCAGCCCACCGCTCCCAGTCCAGCTCGAACTCCCACCTCTGCCGGGAACGGTCTTCCCCGAAGGTATCCACCTCGACTATCCCCGGCCCACTCGAATGGTGATCTCTCCTCCGGCCAAACTTAACATGCCATATCCTCGAGACATGCCCCATCGCAACAGCCACACACCTCGCCTGGTCGTCATCATGCCCCTTATGCTCCCGCCTCGCCTCAGAATTGGGATTCCCCTTACTCACAGAATAATCCCCACCGCCGAACCCCGTTTCCCTCGCTTCAACCAGCACTCTCGAATCCACAACACACCGATCCCTCCCCCTCACGCTACCATTGACACCATGCCGCTCCGTGATATCCCACACCCTCACAGTCCGATCATCGCTGCAGCTCGCCAACAACCTCACCCTTTTCTTTTCCCCCACACCCTCCGCTCCTGTCCCAGGCAGGTTCATCTCAGGCGAGATGCACACGCCAAAGATGGAGCCCTCATGCCCGGTGAAGATATGCAGCACCTCCCATCTTCTTCTCCTCGGTGGTGGTTGCGCATCGTCATCGCTATCGCCATCGCCATCGCCATCGCCATGGTCATCTTCGTCGTTGTTGTCGGTAGAGTACCAGTCAAAAAAGTATTTCCACACCACAATCTCCCCAAACACCGTCCCTGCCGCCACGAGCAGCACGCCCGGCGCGAGCAGCGCGAGGTCGGCTGAGTAGAGGATGGGTCGGGACGGGGAGGTTAGGGGCCCGAATGTGATACTAGTAGTAGTACTAGGAATACTAGTAGTGGTGGCGTTGGTGGTACTGTCGTCTTCGTCTTCCGAGGTGGTGGTGGTGGTGGTGGTGAGGGAGAAGGGGAGGACTTCGTTGTGCGCTGTTACTAGCGCGCCGTCGTAACGGGTCTTCTTTTTTGGACCGTGATAAGAAGGGAACAGGATGCCGTCGTAGATCCAGTCGGGGGTTTTGGACTCGATTGGGCGAGGAGGAGTGGCGCCACGGATGAGGAACTGGAGGGAGGTGGGCGGGAGGTGGGTTACGGAGTGGCCGCCCCAAATGAGAACTCCAGTCCCTTCTATGCCGGATGATACATTTGAATTCCACTCGGAGGATTGGGAGGAAATATGGATCCCGTGGATGGGTTGTGAGTCAAAGACTTTGAGTTGGCCGAGGAGAAGGGACGATTGGACGTCGTAGACTTGCAGCCAGGTGTCTTCCCCGGCCAGGAGCAGCACATGGTCGGGTCCGGCTTGGTAGAATGCGAGGGCTGTTATGGGGTTGAGCGCGTAGCAGTGCCGCAGCCGCGCGATGGTTTGGCTCTGGGATGTGTTAGTGAGTGTTTTTTGACAGAGGGGGTTGAATGAGTCAACAAATTAGGAGTCAGCATCACCTTTCGAGGCATTCTGGCCGAACTGGATATTGCGTGCTGCAAGCTTCGAGAACTCTGGTGGTCTCAGATATCTTGCCCCATGTATCTTCACGGATCCATAGTTGCGGCTGTTTCCTCGTCCGCAGTGTTGTTGGGTGAATTTTCAACTCCTGGAACTCATCACGGCGAAGTTGAAGGTTTACCTAACCCTAACCCAGATCATGAAGCTCATACAACTCATAGTACTGGTTAGTGAATTATAAAAGGGAAACGCATCTCTGGTGAATGAGTTGACTTATCTTTTAGTAACTCTTGTTTACATCAGTTCAGAATTATTAGAAGTAAACTATTCTTGGACATATATGCATGCACTATACTGTGGTGCCCTGTAACTGGTATAGCAGCATCAAGGCTCAGCAGATTCCTCTTCTTCCCTTCCCCTCGGCCAGCCCTAGCCGATTGGTTTAAACGCGAGACAGGCCTATGGCCAGAGGGAGTTGACGGGGTCGATCTGGTTCGTTCTCAGACCGTGTTCTGTGAGCTCAGATTCGGACCACCCCTGCTCCGCTCACCCTGTGATTAACGCTTGACCGTGGCACCGACATCGAAGCGAGCAAGCAACGTTGGCCGTGACCGAGTGCCCACGGAAGGCGATCATGTTTATCCATCCTTCTTCAGATGCTCGAGCGATGTAATTGATGACCCGTCACCGAATAATGGAGAAGGTTTCACAGCAGACTCCACGTGCTCAGTCAGAGAGAATCTGATGCAGTCATCATTGCATTCGTCGGACCCCAGCAGGGTATCATAGGGAGATATCTCATCCATCTACGTGAAACCGCAAGCCATCTAGTCCCTCTAACCCAGAGGACTGATTCCCGTCTTCCGAAACCTCAAGAGCAAACCTCCAACGCCGGACTGATGCGATAGAAAGAAGAGAACAAGAAGAAGCAGGAAAATCAGAAACAGGCGAAGATACATCGCCTCCCTCTATCCATTCGTCATTTAGTTTTTGTAGCCGCCACGTACCCCAATCAAAGACCCCCTAAACACGAGCATGCGAATACGGCTCGTACGCAGGGGAGTGCTGTGCTGCCGGACCATACTGCGACTGCCTGGCATACCCGGTGCTCGGGTAGCCACCGGGCTCGCTGAGGCGCTGGTAGCCCGTGCCGCCCGACATGAGCTTCTCGGTGTCTGAGTGCCGGCTGCGGCCGCTGCGGCGGGACGAGTGGTCGGGCGCGCAGCAGCAGATGGTGAACATCCAGAACAGGCCGGCGGCGATGGCAAAGGCGGCGCCGAGCCAGATCACGGCCAGGTAGCGCGTGTTGAAATGCGCGTCGACGCCGTACACCTTGGCAGACGCCTCGACGGCGCCGACGACCACGACCGAGGTGGCCGTCGCGAGACCGGCGGCGGCGCCCACAGCGGTGGTGGCGATCGCGGATATGAGCCAGGTGACGCACGAGAAGGCGCGGCTGCAGTTGGCGAAGAGGCCGAAGAAGAGCTCGACGCCGAGCGCGATGTAGGCGATGATAAAGACGACCTGCGTCCACTTGGAGACGGTGCCGAAGGCCTTGACCGCGTCCGTGATCTCTTTGGGCAGCGTCACGTTCAGGCCGGTCGCCGTGATCATGCTGTTGATGTTGCCCGTCGTCGTGTTGAGCGCGGTGCTGGCCCAGTTGAAAGCCGGCTTGGTGCAGGCGCGCGTGCCGTTGCGGGCTGTGTAGCAGTAGTTCCAGGGGTTGACATCGTAGATGTCGTACAGACCGAGGTCGGCCGCTGTGATGTTGTTGGTCTGGGAATCCTGTCTCTTGCCGATGTCGGACAGGTTCGGAATATCAATGTCGGCGAGGGTTGGCGTCTGGATGCCAGTGCCGTCGAGGATCCTGGATACTGAGAGCGGCGACAGGGACAGGTCGGTGACATTGACCCGGAACATATACAAGCCCTTCGAGTTCATGAGTTAGTTTTGGTTCGTCAGAATCCGGAATGGAGCGAGGCCAAGGATTCCGCGCACGGAGGATTCAACAAGATGGGCGCAGAAGAACATACCTTATCAGTGATGCCCGCCAGTCCTGCTATCAGCATGGCAATCAACGATGCCAGCGTCAGCAGGAACGGCACTAGCACACAGACGAATCTCCCAAAGTTTGCCATTGTGTCTGTTCTGTTTCGCAACTGCTTCTTGGTTGCTCGGTCGTTGATTTTTCTGGCGCGGGGCCTGGGTGACGTAAAGTCGTTTCAAAGTGGTACCCAGCGACCGAATAAGTCAGGTCTCTTATTCCTGACAGCGAGGGATTTCAAGGTGGAGTGCAGCAAACTCTGGAAATTGACAGCGATGAAAGGATGAAACGAGGTGACAGTAGAAGCAGAGTCAGCGGACGGGTGGTGAGATAAATATCAGGCCGCATGGCCACGCAAGTGCCAAACAAAGCTGTGCTGATGGTCGGCAGGGCTCCATGCTGCGGGCTGGGTGGAAGAAGGCTGTGTGGCCGGTGGCGCAGCTGTCCTCCCTACGGTATGGGCCCACTTCCCGGTCCCTGCCAACGCTAAACAGATTGGGAGAGCGGAGTGCAGACCTCTCAAAGACCAGGCAATCTTTGAGGTCCCCTGGCTCGAAAACTAGCGATCCAGAGCTACGGAACACTTGCCTGAAGGCCCCATGCTAGCCTCTGCCAGCGAGACATCAGCAGTCGCTCAAAATGGGCAATTCTCTGCAAAGGACAGACGGCAACCCTTGAGCTCGGGCGATGTCCGCACAGGAGAGGAAATTGCAGTTCGATGGCAGGATGACGGCTGCCTTACCCTGGCCCTTGGCTCCATGTTGATGGCTAAGGGCCCTTGGCGGGCCATGGCTCCATATGCAAGTTGGTCCATCCCTCTGTTCGCCCTCTTGCGTCCAGCACAGTCACTAACTCGCTAGATAGTTGATCTCTACTGCAAGGATCAGAAACGGTAAACAGCACGAAACAAACACGCTGAGTGTATATGTGGTACTGAATGTTCGACCGAGGAAAGAGAGATAACAAAGTCGATTTCCACTGAGCGGTTTTCAGTAACAAGCTCCTCTGTGAATGTAGTGTTGATCCGGTAGGTGAGTCGCGATGATCTCTTTTTCATCATGGCATTTTATTGGTGTCCAGAGCTATAACACCCCACAGATGAGGTCGTCAACTCCATCTCAGCCGCAGCGAGGACGCGTTTTGCACCACTGTGAAGCAGGTGCGGGGTGCGACACCGCTGCATGAACAAGGGCGAAATCCTGTGAGCCTTGCGTCGAGAGAGTCGTGGCAAGTGAGCCTCGCAATTGGTGTCTCGGGTGATTCCAGCAGACTGTCGTGGCTGCGTGTGGGAATATTCTGTTTCTCGGCCATGGCGGGCTTACGACAGCACCCCAGGGCTGAGCTCGGACAATGCCCGAGCTCAGCTCTCGACTCAGGAAGTCATGCGCCCAATCAACTCTCGTTGAGACGCATGCCACAGTTATCGCACGAGGACAGCGATCTTTCTCATGTCTAGAGAGAGGCCAGTGATTGTGCCGAACTTGCTGGACCCTACCAAGTAGTCAACGAAACTCTGCAGCCTCGAACTCGTCTCTGATTGACACTGTGGATGCGCGTTGAAGTCACGGCGAAGGAGCGCAGCAAATGCACGTTGGGGCTCGGTCACTGTGGGCTGTCCACTCACACTGTCAGGTTGGTGTGACCCCGCAATGCTGTGGCTGGGCGACATTGGGCTGGTGGTGCCCAGAGCTCGCCAGAGCCCTCTTCGTTATTTTTGGAACAGCTGGCCTGTCCGCTTTCCGCGTGGCGGGATGGTGGGGCAGGAGCCCGGCGGTGAGAAACCCTCACCGAGACCACTCGGCCGCCCACGAAACCGAACCCGCCGTGTCCCCACCGCCCGACTCCGGGCCCGGGACGGTCGCCGAGTCTGGACGGGTCAATGTTCCCTCAGGGCCGGATCGGCTGAGTATGCCCTCTTGTCAAACAAGAGCCGAAACGGGGCCGGCCCTCGCTTCGGACAGGATATTGAGA
Source organism: Achaetomium macrosporum (assembly GCA_033296875.1). Classification (NCBI taxonomy): domain Eukaryota; kingdom Fungi; phylum Ascomycota; class Sordariomycetes; order Sordariales; family Chaetomiaceae; genus Achaetomium; species Achaetomium macrosporum. The sequence continues at coordinate 16,254 of MU860074.1, forward strand.
TGAGACTTCGTCCCCCCATCCGCGCTTTCATGAACCGAGAAGACTTTTAGTGTCGACGATGAAGTGCTCCGAACTGGCGCCAACGGCCATTGGGACAACTGCTCCAGTCAGCATGCACTCATCGAAGAAAGAAGAGAACACCCGAGATCTGTAAATGGGGAAGGAGGGGCTGGGGAAGCCGCTCCCCGTCAACTGGACATGGGCCACGAAGCCAAGCGCGTTCTGTCCTCATGCGCTGGCGAGATATTGTTCGGCGGACCTTCGAGTCCAACGTTAACACGGCCAGCGATGTCAGTTGGGTCCCAGACTCTGCTGCTGCTTGATGGTTCGGCTGCCCGATTCCCCCACTGAAAACCCCCACCGAATCTGCACCTACGCAGATTCGGAATGCTGAGATCGCCGCTCGGGAGAAGATACCGAATCAGCATTTCCCATGGAGAATTTTCTTCCTCGTCGACTGACTGTCCACCACACCGCTTCCTTCCCGAAGCCAAGGCGAAGGTCATGTGGCCGACAAATGCGCCGTACGGAAGAAAGCCGGGTTGAAAGTGCGGGCAAGCTGGGACCCCAAGCGGGCGCCCCTGGTTCTCGATCCCACAAGCGGGAAACTTTCGTCTCAAGAAGCGTTGCATCGCGCTGCATCCGTCCGCGGCTTCCCGCGCCGTCTCCTTTTAAGTTGGTTGACATTGTCGTACTATCGTAGATGATCCGGGCTGGCGTCTTTGTGCACATGTGGATGGCGGGTAGTGTATGTACAGTACACACGGTACACAGTATTTGGTGAGCTGAGGCGAGCGGGCGTTTGTGTCAACCCACGAAGATCCGGCGCGCTGGAGACGGTGCTCCGGTGAATGCCTGCTCAACGTCCACAGCATGGCCAAGAGCAGGCCAAGCCAGCTTCTGTCTCGTCTGTGCAGTCAAGGTGTCACGAAGCCAGGAGGCTGCCCAGCGGACACGCTTGTCCAGCCTGATTTAAGCCGCAGGCCACATTGATTTTCCAACCCTTTGCGGGTGGGTAACAGGTGTTCCTAGTGTAGCCAGTCGGTTCCAAGCTTTTTACCCTCTTTGTCCATGGACTGCTCTGGACGCTGCAAGTTACGCCGCTTGTGCAGGTGCAAAGGTTCTGCGGGGCGAGCCAAGCTGGATGGATGCCATGCAGTGCTCAAATCGCCTAGACTCCAGCTGTTCCAGCCCCACCCTCGTACATACAGGATATGAGGCACGTGCCGTTCGTTGCGCCATTCGTTCGCGGGTTTCATTCCCGCCAACACAGTCACCGAGCGTCGACATGCTCCTGCCGTCTTCGGCATCATCTGTCTTCATGCCTTAGGCAACCTTAATATTACTTCGGGCGGCAGCTATCTGTTTACTCTTGACTGCTAAATTCCGCCACATACCTAAGGCAGGTAGGTACCTTACCTATCCCTGTGCCCACCATCTCTGTTCCAAGCTCGGAGGATCCCGGTCAGCCAATGGCCCAATAGCTAGGTCTGCGCTACCGAGTCAAACGCCCCGCTAATCTTTGCCCACCAGCAGCCGCGTCGTCATCAACATCCTCCCAAACTCTCTGGAAACGGTTGAGACAAGTCGACGATTGCCGACCTACCTCAATCGTCCAACCCATCGGCAAGGAGCTTTTCAGACTCTGATCGCATTCACTCAAGATCTGCCCAGTTTTCGGATCGCCTTGATTTCACGTTCATAGCAACACGTGCACGTTTAAAGTGAACCAGGACCTCAAACCTCGACCGGCACGCTCGGACGCAGCCCGGTGGCAATCCGTCTGCGTGGAACTGCCTGCGCGCATCTCTGAGACAGATACAACATATAATCTCCGTTTCCCTCCGCGGCTTCAGCTATCTCTTTTCGTCTTCGATTGCTCGACTGCGAAGCTGATCGAACTGCCCACACGCTACCCTTTCAGCCTTGGCGCGATAGCGTTCCTGTCGCTGTCTCTTCTCGGCCGAGTGTAGGTTTTTTCGCGGCTTCTAGTCTTCTGCATCTCCCCACATTTCTCTCTCGCTCTGCGCTCCACCCTCTTGATCTATCTTCCGTCCCTTTGTCTGGCTGCAGTGGCCATTGTTTTGTTGTTGCTTGTCCGTTTGGATTAGGCTGGTGAGGCTGACATCATCGAACACTGTGGAGTAAACACACATCGGCCCTCCAACAACGCGCACCGACTCCCAACAAACATTCTCCGTCCGATAATTCCGAGGACTTTCCACGGTCGGCGCTCTTAAACTTCCCGACGACCTAAAAAACATTCTCCCCCGCGCCCGTCTCAAGTTTTCGAAAACGGAACCTTCGTCGGGTCGTTGGTCTTCCACCGCCATCAACCTGCTCTCCGACCTCGAGCGCTTCTATCATCCTCCCTAAGACCTTGGGGCTACGCCGGGTTGACGATCGCTCCGAGACGGGTGCAGCGGTAGGCTGTGTGGGTATTCAAAGGCGACCCTGCCGGTACCACAACCTGACACGCGCACGCCGTCCAGCCCCTTGACTTCTCACGTACCAGAGTCTTCTGACATTGGGAAACCATGGGCAACCAAGCTTCCAAAGATGCCGGCGCGGCATCGGCCAAGGCCGCGAGTAGCGGCGATGACTCGCTGCAGTCATACCCCTCCTTCAGCCGGTCCGACACGAGGGACTCCTCTCGATCATTCCGCTCACTTCGCTCCAAGATTCCGGGTTCGGGTAAGACGGACAGCCCTAGGAGCTCTGCGATACTGGCGAATGGCGACGCGGCCGAGACGGCTTCCGTCAAGTCTGGCAAGAGCGGCAGGTCGCCGCAGAGCCGGACCAACCGTGCCGAGTCGGTTCCGTCGGTCGCATCACCTTCGTCGGCTGACACTGGCATCACTGGCTCTCCTCTCGCCGAGGATCTACCTCCGCCGTCACCCATTCAGTCGGCCTCTATGAAGGCAGGTGTTCATGACGTCTCTGCCGCCCAAGCCAGCGGAGAAGTGGACTATGTGTCAGACCAACCACCCTCTGGTGTCCATAACGCCAACCTGCCGCAGCAGCCAGGACAGAGCATCCTCGTAAAGCGCGACAATGCCTCCTACCCGGTCACGGTTATCTCCGTACAGGAGCCTGCTAAAGACGAGACAGGCTCTGGCATCGCAATGAGCGACATCAAAGATATTGACATCGATGATTTCATCAAGCGACTCTTGGATGCCGCGTATGCCGGCAAAGTCACCAAGAGTGTCTGCCTCAAGAACGCGGAGATCACAGCCATTTGCCATCGCGCCAGGGAGGTGTTCCTGTCTCAGCCGTCTCTTCTCGAGCTGGACGCTCCTGTCAAGATTGTCGGAGATGTGCATGGCCAATACACAGACCTCATCCGCATGTTCGAGATGTGCGGCTTCCCCCCGAAGTCGAACTTTCTATTCCTCGGTGACTACGTCGACCGTGGTAAGCAGTCGCTCGAGACGATCCTTCTGCTGCTTTGCTACAAGTTGAAGTATCCCGAGAACTTCTTCCTGCTGCGTGGGAATCACGAATGCGCCAACGTCACCCGCGTCTACGGTTTCTACGATGAATGCAAGCGGAGGTGCAACGTGAAGATCTGGAAGACCTTTATCGATACCTTTAACACCCTCCCCATTGCGGCCATTGTCGCTGCCAAGATCTTCTGCGTCCACGGGGGCCTGTCACCCGCCCTCAGCCATATGGACGACATCCGGAACATTGCGCGTCCAACAGACGTCCCCGACTACGGCCTGTTGAACGACCTGCTCTGGTCCGACCCCGCTGATATGGAACAGGACTGGGAGGCCAACGAGAGAGGCGTTAGCTACTGTTTCGGCAAAAAGGTCATTACCGACTTCCTGGCAGCTAACGATTTTGATCTGGTCTGCCGGGCCCATATGGTGGTCGAGGACGGCTACGAGTTTTTTACCGACCGAGTGTTAGTCACTGTTTTCAGTGCGCCTAACGTGAGTTCTACCCCGCATGCAACAATGTGAAGAATGGCAGTAGGCTGACAAACCCATAATAAGTATTGTGGAGAGTTTGATAACTGGGGAGCCGTCATGTCGGTGTCCACCGAGCTGCTCTGCAGCTTCGAGCTTCTGAAGCCCCTCGATTCGAATGCCCTGAAGAACCACATCAAAAAGGGCAGGAATAAGCGGAACCAGATGCTCAACAGCCCGGTATGTTTCTTATCCCTCCCAACTGGTGTGCCTCCGCGTTACTAACGATTGACAAAGCCTGCAAATGTCTACCCCCAGAGCGTCTGATATGGTGGCGATGCCGAGTTTCGTGCTCTACAACACATAGCATTGAGACCTTGCCACGGCAGGCAGTGGGCATCCTAGCCAACCAAGGTACTACCACGAGAGGTCGATTCGCGGTCTTGGGGGACGAGTAGTGCTTGGCGATAGCAGACGAGCGGACGAACTGCCTGAGACAAGAGCTAACGGAAGATCTATGCGCCGCCGCTTCATGACGCCGGGCAACCAATAATACAGACGATGCGTCCAGCAATGACCCGAAGCGACGGAGGCACTAAGGAACAGCCCTTTCCACTTATCATTGAAGGACTCAGATGGACAACAACGGCACCGGATCCGCTCCTTTGACCATTACAACCTGGACTTCTGAAGTGTCCGCTACGGACATTTTATGCTTGGAACTGTGACTTCACGGCGGGTACATTGCGTTCCCTTGGACACAGGGACGGGATAGGATGGATTACGTTCTGACTCGGCATTTCGAGAAGTCGAGTGTTGGCGTTGGGAATCAAGACGGGAAAACAAGGCTTGACTGGGGCTGGAAAAATGGAGGACGGCAGGACGGATAAGATGGGTGGACGAGGGCCTTGACTGACAACACGTCGACCTTGCGCCGGGTGCTGCTTGCATGACAAGTCGACATTTCGGCCCCTATCACCGTGTTGTCTCGCCTCGCACGTACGGATACCTTAGGTCTTTTGGCCTTCTAGCGCTCGCTGGGGCTGCTCTGATTGCGTCGTCAATGCGTGTGTTTTGCGTCTGGTAATCTGGGTAGCTTGCGGGGCGTTGAGACGGTTCGTAGCCCACGCTAATTTAATAGGGATGTCTTTATGGGTTTCCACTTGCTGAATCCGACACTGTTGTCTGTTTGTGATTGTGCCTGCTTGAGCCTGGACGCAGGGGCTGTTGTATGTATGTATGTACGATTGGCATTGGCGTCATGGTTATTAAGGTACAGATATTATACACTAGATCCATGGCGGACAGAAACAGAGACGGCACACCGAGACACCATCTACCGAGCCTCGACAGCCGAAGGCCATCTTGTTGTGGTCTCCTGAACCTTCCTCCTCCTCAGGATATATATCCTCTTCACCATTCGCGGACCAATCCACCACCCGCCGGTCAGGGCCCTCACCCTCCTCTTCCAAGCCGCAACCGTCCTTCCCATCCCTACCACCTCAACCGGCATATTCTCCGGCCCTTCCTCTTCCGAGCCCCTGTCCTCCCCCTCCCCTGGTTTGACAACCTCAATCCCGGCATACCCCTTCACCACGCCCACCGTCTCCCACTCCCCATCATCACCACCACCCACTACTACCTTTGCCGGGTCTTCCACGAGCAGGTAATCAAACTGCCGCCGGAACTCGGGCCGCGCGAGGACGGAAGGGTCCTCCGTCTTGTCGAGCACCAGTACCGTCCGCGCACCACCACCGTCACCACCACTGTGTCCACTCCTGTCCTGCTGCTTCGACTTCGTCTTGATCACTCCACTCCCCTCCTCCCCCTCCTTAGAATCGCCAATCAAAAATTCCGTCGGTGGCGGCACGATCGCGGCGTCAGCCATGGACGAGGCCGTCGAGCTCTGGAAGAGCGTGACGCCCGTCATGCAGGCGAGCACGTCGGCGTGGACGAGCACGGGATGTACCGCTAGTCCATTGTCTGGAGAGGGAAGAGGAGTTGAGGAGGCGAGGACGATGGAGCGCAGGTGTGCGAGAGCCTCGCCGCCGGGGTAGTTGAGCGCGCTGAGGGCGAGCATGGCGGAGCTGGCGAGGAAGGAGGCGAGGACGGAGAGGAAGAGGGCGGCCGCGAGAAGGGAGGAGAGTACTGCGGAGGACCTGCCCCGGCGACTGAACAGGAAGTTTGCCGAGAGGGACGCGGCTGCTGTGAGGGGCGGCACGGCGTAGAAGATGAAGCGGGTTTCTTTGTGCGGCTGGACGGAGTAGATTGCTATGAACAGCAGGGAGGGGACGGCGAGTCTGGCTGCGGCGCGGCGGAGGGCCAGGTGGTAGAGGGAATAGGGAATGAGGGCCGCGTAGGTGAGCGGGCTGACAAGCAGGCGCGGCAGGGCGGAGGTGAAATAGTAGTGCCAGGGGGAGACGCCCCAGTTGGAGGCGGAGCCGCGGACGACGTTGTAGTAGAAGCCCCAGAGCTCGGGCCACAGCGGGCGCTGCCAGAAGTAGCTGTCGATGGGGACCGACGTGGCGAGGGCGGTGAGGAAGGAGACGGAGAAGGGGAAGAGGATGCGCTCGAGGGAGAGTGCTGGGACGAGGAGGAGGTGGAGGATGGTTGTGCCCAGGAGAAGGGCGACTTCGGCGCGGAAGATGGCGGCAGCAAAGACGAACATGGCGATGGAGAGGCGCTGGCGGCGGGCGGTAGATTTGGTGTCGCTGGGCTGGGGAAGGAGGAAGGCGAAGGCCAGGGTTGCTTTTGAAGCGTTAGCCTGTTGACGGTGCAAGTGTCCTAGTGAGAAGGGGGAAGACCTACTCAGTCCAAAGGCAAACATGTTTGGCAGCGTCCGTGAGGCATAGAAGATGATGTGGAACTGGCTCGCCTGAAGGAGCAGGTACCATCGTGCTGTCCCGGCGCCATATGCCCGTCTGAGGTTGCGGGCGAACACGACTAGACAGGCGGCATTGAAGAGACCCAGGATAGCTCGTACAACAAACTGAGCGTGCTGAAACCCGACGACGGCAACAATCGGTTGGGCAAACCCGGCGAGCAGCACTGGGCCGACGAAGGTCCGGGGAACGGCACCGGGAAAGGTGAAGTGGTCATAGGTGCTGGATAGTTTGTGGTAGACGTCTGAGGTTGGCGTCCCGTAGACAAGCACATCGTGGGCTGCTTGGATGTTGAAGGATTCCTCGACCTTGGTGTAGGGGGCCACGACGAGGTGGACTAGAACGAGTCCGGGTATCAAAAGGTAAAGGAGACTATCTAAGTTCTGCTTAGTACAGCCACTGATATTGAGATGCAGGTTGTGACTTCGAGGCTCATGCGCCGATGGCCAAGATTCACTCACCCAAGACTGAGAGTTCTGCTGCTAGAGCTCCATTGCTATGTTTCTTGGTATCTGTTACTGCTTTTGCGCTGGGCTGCGCATCCTTTGGCGGAGCCATTAGAACCTCCACTGGCACTGACAGTAGAAGCCAGTTCCGCCCTGCCGGGATGATTCAGAGTTCGGTGTCAATGCCAATTCTTCCATGTACACTAAGGTAAAGCTGGATGTTCAGTGAAGGGATAACGACGTTCCTGAGCTCCTGAGCTGAGCCCCACAGTGAAAGCTAATCCCTGTCAAAGCCCCTGACGTGCACGAGCCAGTGCCCCACCATTTCTCCATTGGAGCTGCTCCAACTTGAACACCCCGCGACACAGCACATCCACGTATTTCACAGATCCGAGCCCAACCAGAAGTTCAGTCGCCGAGGTCAACACAAGCGCAGCAAGGGAAAATGGCGACCGCAGACCCTTTCGATTCGGCTCTGTAAGCCGTCACCACCTGATTTTCCCCAAGCCAACTAACCTACTAACTGACCCCCTTAACTCAAGCGACCTCCTCCGCCGACTGAACCCCAAGCACACCGCGGAGCACCTGAACAACATCATCGCGCTCGCGCCCGACCTGACCGAGGACCTGCTGTCGTCGGTCGACCAGCCGCTGACGGTGCGCCGGTGCAAGCAGACGGGGCGCGACTACCTTCTGTGCGACTACAACCGCGACGGCGACAGCTACCGCTCCCCCTGGAGCAACCAGTTCGACCCGCCGCTGGACGAGGCCGGCGGGCTGGGCGGCGTGGGCGCCGGCGGCAGCAATGAGGGCGCCGGGGAGGGCGCCGTCCCCGGGGAGCGCGTGCGCAAGATGGAGATCAAGGCCAACGAGGCCTTTGACGTGTACCGGGAGCTGTACTACGAGGGCGGCGTGTCGAGCGTGTATCTGTGGAACCTGGACGACGGGTTTGCCGGGGTTGTTTTGTTGAAGAAGGGTGAGTTTTTTGGAAGAGGACACACACACAGACACAAACCATTCCATCATGAACACAGGGAAAGCTGAACGTTGTTGTGTGTTTACTCTCTCTCTCTCTAGCCTCACCCGAAAACGACGGGAGCTCCTCCGGCGTGTGGGACTCGATCCATGTCTTCGAAGCCAGCGAGCGCGGGCGCACGTCCAACTACCGGCTCACCTCGACCGTGATCCTCTCGCTGGCCACCAAGGGCGCGTCGCTGGGCGAGGTCGACCTGAGCGGCAACATGACGCGCCAGGTCGAGCAGGACCTGCCGGTCGAGAACGACGAGAGCCACATCGCCAACATCGGCCGCCTGGTCGAGGACATGGAGCTCAAGATGCGCAACCTGCTGCAGGAGGTCTACTTTGGCAAGGCCAAGGACGTGGTGGGCGACCTGCGCAGCATCGGGAGCCTGAGCGAGGGCCAGCGCGACCGCGAGACGCAAAGGGAGCTGATTGGTAGCATGCGAAGATGATAATGACGGAATGAGACAAATAACGATTTTACGAATTGTCAGCCTTCAAATCCCGTTTTCCCCACCGATAATGAAGCCCTTGGCCAGTGCTTGGTTGCGCGACTGTTGAGGAATATTCCACTCGAGACCGCCGGGGGCATGGAACGGGCTGCCTCACCCATGATATTGCTTAAGGGCTTTTCGGTTGTTGACGCTCGCAGGTCTGGATTCTGGCAATGATATTCGGTGGGCCCGTTTCAAATGGGCATATCACTTCATATGCGGCAGGATGTCCTGTCAGATGACGCCGGTAGATCCCGCCTGGGGCTTTCTGCAACCCGACCTCGCCTCGGAGTGACGTTAACGTTAACGTTATCCTTCTCTTTGTATGCATGGAATGTGCCAGTTTCCTTTTTTTTTTTTTGCGCGCGCCTCATGTTAGTGTTCGAAGGCCTACACAGGATGTCAGGAGCGTCAGGAACGGAACACTGCCCGCTTCCGATCCCTGCTGCCAAACCTGCGGACGGAGTGAACAAGCAGAGTTGCAGCATCTGCACGCATTTGCGTCCTACACCGTCACTATGTGGCATGCCAAGCAACAGACAAGCGCTTCCCGCCGTCCTCCCGTCGGTAGGGTCCTCCGGAACAAGCAGAGGGGGTCCGGGTCTTGGTCAATGCAGAGTCGCAAGGCTTTCCGCAGTGGAAGCCTTCGCGATGACGATGCGGTGAGCAAGTTGCCACCGGCCAAAGGGTCCTTTTTTGCCTGGGGTGGTTAGCTTCCGCCTCAGATCCTGCAGGTTTAAAGGGGGCATTTGGAATGTCAAGAATCGAGCTGACACAACGAAATTGTGACCACTTAACGCAGTGAGCCAGAAATTCTATACTGCCTCCACGGCAAGTTACGTCTATACATACGAACAGGCTTCAATTACACAGTAGTTATGTCGTTGGAAACCCTCGGCAACTCCGTTGGTTCCGCAGCGGCAGTTGGCGTCACCTCAGGTTGAGTCCGGGGTAAGGTCAGGCCATCACTCAGGAGCTGGCGTTCTGAGATTCTAGGGGTTCCAAGTTAGGAAGTGTTCTAGAAAAGTTCCAAGTGGCTTCCCCGGCTGGCATTGAGCGGCCCGAGATTGGCGTGCCTTGTGGGACTCAGCCCCTGAACGGAGAGGTTTTTCTTGGTTTCTTCTTACCTATTGGCCGTGCTTGCGACCAACCGACTTCGTCGTTGTTCAACACCGCGAACGGCTTAGTTTGGCGGTGACAGCTCGAATAAGGAACGGAACATAACCAGGCGCAAGGCTCAATCAGGATCGGCCGCTCTGTTTGCTACAGACGGCACGAGGCCTACCTGACCTAACAAGGTTTGAGCCCAGCGCCCAGGAAGGCTCTCGGGAAGACACACGGACCTCCCTTTTGGTCAGGTTTGTCAGACCGAACTTTCCTCCCTGGCGCGTTCGAAGGGGGCCATGCGCTCACGTCAGGAATCAGGATGATGCGAGTCTCAGCAGCCAGGCATTGTCAACGCTCACCTTGAGCAGAGGTGGGCCAGGGCCGTCCAATGGTGGAACCTCGCACGCCGCCAATGTTTCGGGACGCTGCTGTATCGCCGTGTCTCACCTGCAATGTCGTCCTCCTTGATTGGCATGCTTTGATCATACCCATACACAGCCTGAGTAGTATGTGAGGTGTGGCTGCTACCGGTATCGCAGCATCGCCATCTTCGCACTGGGGGGACGTCAGGTCGCCATGCTTGAGGTGGGTTGCATTTGGTTTTTGTTTGCCAAAGGGTGCCTGTCCCCGTTTATTGGTCCCCTATTTGGGGATGAGATATGCCACGGGGCTGAACCCTGCCCGTCGCACTGGGGCCTGGAAACCTCTGAACTGCTGGGGGAACATCGGACGAACACCCGGACGAACATTCGGACGAAGGATGGGTGATGATGGTTGGCAGATGATCCATCCGAGGTTTGGAAAGCGCGGCTTATGCGTGGTGGTGATAAGCAGAGACCCTGACCGGTCCAGATGTCTTGAGATGATGGTGCTTTGAAACCGTCGCCGGGGGAGGGGACCTTCCATCAACTAACTGTCTACATTACCAACATGCATCTGTATATGTAGACCTGCAGGGTCCGTGGCAACGCCGTAACGGGCACCTGCAGACACTGCATACCGGCCAGCCATCCGGCTGGTGCATCTTGCACTGTGCAAATTATATAAGGCCGCAAGAACGTTGGAATGCAGTGTGGGGAAGAAAGCTTTGGGCCTGGCCAAGAAAGCTCAGAAATTTTGCTTTATGCTGAGCTCTTCCACCGTGGCCCATTTGCTCGGGTCTCGCGGCTTGTGGAAGGGGGGAACCTTGTTTGAAAGGCGTCACCCCCTCGCCCAGGTTTTCAGCCCCGGTCGCGCCCCGACGAGCTTCGAGGTCCTGGTAAGTCCCGCTTCCCCCTTCTGCCCGGGCCATCCTGTCAATTGTCTTTTCTTCCACAAACAGAACACCTTTTCCGCCAATCTGCGACTTCAACTTGCATCTGTTGATTGCACCTCGAACGCAAACGGCCACTACCTGCGACTTACCTGGAGTTAATTGCGACTGCTTGCTGCCACTTCTGTCACGGCCGAAGCCCCAGTTGCGGACCCCGCGCACGCTTCAACCCCGCGGAACTTGCCCCCTCCTACTTCCGCGCCCCTGAACCGCTGTGCGAGCCCTCGAATCCGACCCAAACGTAAACTCAGGTAGATACGCGAACGAATAACCACCATGGCGGAGAAGCCGTCGGTGTTGATCATCGGCGGTCTCGGCTACATTGGCCGCTTCCTGGCCCTGCACATCCACCAGAACAACCTCGCCTCCGAGGTGCGCATCGTCGACAAGGTCCTTCCGCAGCTGGCGTGGCTGCCGCCGGAGTTTGAGGAGGCATGCGCCGGATCCAAGTTTGTGCAAGCAGATGCGGCGAGAGAACGTGAGTTTTGGCCCATCACTATCTGGCTTGTTCCCTCACCGTCTTGCCCTCCCCCACTAACGTCGAGAATTTTTCTTCGTCGTAGAATCCTTGTCGAGGATATTTGACAGGGCGGACGGGAAACAGTGGGATTATGTCTTCAATTGCGGCGGCGAGACACGCTACTCGCAGGATGACGAGGTGTACAAGCTGCGGTCCCTCCAACTTTCTCTCACGGTGGGCAGGGAGGCGGCCAAGCGGGGCGTCAAGTGCTTTGTCGAGCTGAGCACGGGGATGGTCTACAAGTCCGATTCTTCGCCGAGCAAAGAAGGCGACAAGCTGAAGCCGTGGAGCAAGATTGCTGTGTTCAAGCTGCAAGCGGAAGAGGAACTCGCAAAGATCGAGGGGTAGGTTTTTGCCTCTCCACGCAGCATCAGGGGTTTCAGGGGTGAGACACCGGGCCATGTACTGACAGATCGCAGGTTGAACCTGGCCATCGTGCGGCTGCCCCATGTCTACGGACCATACGCCTCACAATGGGTGGCCACGGCGCTCTGCATGGCACGGGTCTACAAGGCGCTCGAGTCCGAGATGAAGTGGCTGTGGACAAAAGACCTGCGCACCAACACGGCGCACATCCACGACGTGGTGCGGGCGCTGTGGGCCGTCGCGACCTGGTACGACGCGGGCAAGGCCAAGTGGGACGAAGGCGCGATGGGCAAGACGCCGACCTTCAACGTGGTCGACAAGGGCGTCACAACGCAGGGGGTCATGGCCGACATCATCGGCCAGATATTCGGCATCGAGACGGGCTTCCAGGGGCAGCTCGTCAGCACCTTCGCCAAGCTCAATCTCGACAGCGTCGTCGACGACGTCAACGACGAGCTGTTGGGCCCGTGGGCCGACCTCCTCGCGGAAGCCGGCATCACGAGGCCGGGGCCGCTGACGCCGTTTATGGAGAAGGAGTTGTTGAAGGATACCGATCTCAGCATGGACGGCTCGAGGTTAGAGGACGTGGTTGGATTCACGTACGAGAAGCCCAAGATCTCCAAGGAGCTGGTGGAAGAGGTGATTGAGAGCTACAAGAAGATGAACTGGTGGCCTTAGACGGTTTTAAAATGAGTTGGTTGGGGTTCTGGGTCGGGGACGGCGTCAGTTGGGGGGTTGTAGGTTGTGCAGTTCGGCTACGTTGGGGGGGACGAGACGTTGAGGATCGAGATGGGGTTGGTACACGACTAATGTGGATGGACGATCCCCTGGCGGGTTATGGAAGAGGAAGGTGATGTAATTCTAGGATATCCTATTTTGGCTAATAATACTACGAGGCGCTTAGCAAAGTCTGTGGTCCAGCAAGTCAAGAGATACCGAGGTAGCTGCCTACCTTGGGTATCAGTGAAGACGGCGATCGTCCCAAGCTCGCGTATGTCCCCGGTGACCGAGTTTTTATGCGCTGCCCACGCTTATGTCTGGAGAGCTCGCCAAGCTGGAGATGGATGGCCCGAGTGTCTGCGTTAGTTCAAAGATCTCGTCGTTGCTGACGGGCAGATACGGTAAGATGTCGCGGGCGCCCTGCGCTAACACTCATAAGGTTAGTACTTTACAGTGGCAGTTCTGGAAACATGGACCTCAGCCTCGTTCACATGATGATGGAAGCCTCGGCGGGAATGTAAGGGGTGTTACCCTGTACAATCTGCAGTTGTTCCTTACCCCGCACCGAACTTTACAACTCGCGACTCCAAACCGAAAAATCAGGGGCCAAATGATCGGCACTTATTATTATCATTCGTCTAAAGCTTGTTGTTGCACTTGGTCGCCCGGAAGGAAATTGGGCGTGCTGGGCTATTCCAGATGGTGACGGTGGATGAGCACGGTTCACATGGCACTGGAGGAGTACCTAGTCAGTCAAGGCACGAAGTTCAAATCAGATTGGCATTGAAGTCAAGGGAAGGGGAGATGGACAGCAGGCCATTTAAACACCGAGACACCCCAACGCCTGGGATTGACAGCAAGAAGGAGACGGAATGATGCCGACGGAGGGGATATCCCCAGCAAAGTTCTGGTGCACTACGCCATGCTTGCTCTCCGGAGATTTGCTGGAAACGGAGATCGCCCGAACCACACGCCCAATTGTTGTGCGCGCCTCTGTCGAAGGCTTACCTCGGCCGCCGCTCGAGCCGAACTGCAGCCTCAGGTCCCTCCTCTGCCAGCTTGTGACGTTGGGGTTCTCCACCAAGGTACCTGTCGAGGGTCCGACCACATTTAAAGACGAAGCGCAGACTGCCGTTTCACTCCTCTCTTTTCATATCTCTTCAAGTTCCTCCCAGCGCACCTCACTTACTACCCCTACATCATCAACCTATTACCTACGTACGGTACCTGCCACCTGAACCTCACATCTGCTGTGCTTCATCATGGCCGCCCCCGCGAACAAGAACATCGGAGACCTCAACGGCAAGTGGGTCATGGTACGTCTCCAACCACCTCAATCCCAGCAAACTCACTACATGTGAAATGCATCGTCCGCAGTCCCGCGTCAAACTGACCGCGTGCTCCTCTTCTCCCGCGTCTTAGAACAAATCCCAGTCCAGCAACGTAGAGCCAGGTCTCGCGTTGCAGGGGATCGGCTGGATGACGCGCAAGGCGGTGACGATGTCGACCGTGACGCTGCACGTCAAGCAGTTCGTGGCGCCGCCCTCGCCGCCGGCCGACCCGGCCAACCCTCCAGTGACCCACATCGAGATCGAGCAGACGGGTACGGGCGGGTTCAAGGGGACGACCGAGAAGCGCTGCCTGGACTACACGTTCCGCGAGCATTCGGACTGGCTCTTCGGGCACGTCAAAGGCCAGACCAAGTTTGTGGCCGCGGAGGAGGTCCAGGACGAGTTCTTGAAGAGCGGCTGGCTCGAGGGCGACGAGGAGAAGGGCGGCCCCAACGGCGAGACGCACGTGCTGAGCTACGTCGAGAGCCTGGACAACGGCTGGACGGCGACCCAGATCTGGGGCTTCAAGACGATTGAGGGCGTGCGGAAGTACTGCAGGAATGTGGTCATTGCCAAGGATGGGGAGAGGGTCGAGCTGCAGCTGGTTTTTGACTTCCTGGAGTGAAGTCGCCGTGGCTAGCAGGGACCCTTGTGTCGGGCTAGGTCGGTTCATTGCAAGCTTGTTGTATCATCGCAGGATGGGCTCGATCGCCAGATGTTGGACTGGAGTCGGGCTCGCGGCGACAGAGTACCGGAGGTGCCAGGTGCCTACCTAGATGGCGGTCGCACCTTGGGCTCATTGTGCAGCAGCATATGACGGACGTCAAGCTGCTCATGTTGATGCCTCACAGGCATTACACTTAGACAGTACGGAATGATACTGTTTCGCTGAACCGCAAACCTGATCTGTATCATTCACTTCGCGTATCCCTTGCACAGAAGGAATGATGAAATCAGGAAACCTTTGTCGTGTGAGCTCCGAGGGGAATCTGAGCCTCCCAGCCGTTTCTGGTCTCAACCCTCTGCCACGAGTCCCCGTCCATGTATGTTGAATGCTCCATGACAGCCAAAACCGCAGCCAAACCATATAAGAATGCCACCATCCAACCGAACGCCGCCCGATGAGGATAGCCCACTCCAAAACCATCGCAACCCCACTCTCCATTTTACTCTCTCACGCAGGCCGCCGCTTCACAAACTCCTCCAAATCCCCCCTCGTCGCCACGCCCAGAACAAACCTCCTAGCCTGATCAGTGATGACCGCAAAGTCCTGCTTCTGCCCTCCGGTCTCCGTCCCCTCAAAGAACGCCTCCAGCTCCTCCAGCGGCGTGTCCATGGTGATCACCTTGTACTTGTGGCCGCCCTTGCGGCGGAAGCGGATCATGGCCGTGCGCACCTCGTCCTCGGGTTTGACTCGCCCCGCGTCGAGCAGGGCCTGCAGGTGCGGGATGGACAGGTAGCCCAGCAGGGCGCGGGTCGACGAGTCGACGATGGTCAGGTGGGTGTAGTCGCGCTCGAAGGCGGAGAGAAGCGCCGCGGAGATGGAGTCGGACGGCGTGAGCGAGAGGGCCGCGGGCGGGTCGAGGTCCTCTACTGTTGCCTGTGCGAGAGAGTGTTAAGATGGCGGCGGGGCTTCGGGTGGCATGGATCATGCGGTGGAAGATGGCGGGCCGTGAGACTTACCCCGCGGTATCTTGAGGCCCATTTTGAGACGAAGGGCTGGGAGGAGGAGGACGTGCCAGGTTGGGCTTGAGTTGGTTGCGCCATGATATCGGTCATTTTCTGTGCGGCTTCTGGGTTTCTTTTGGCGTTCCAGGTGCCGATGAGGTTAGTGACAGGGCTGAAGTTTGAGGCTGTTCAGAGCTTGGACTTTGCGCTGGCTTTCACTGCCAATCACATGTCCCTTGGCGGACTAGTGGGGTTGCGTAATGTCAAGATAAATGGACTGTGTTGCTCTCTCAGCCCGTGAGGAACGGCATACATAGAGAACAGTAGGGGAATCAAGAGGGAAACTAGGAACGTAGAAGTATGTAGGAAACTTCTGACAGGAACGAACCCCGGG
Source organism: Achaetomium macrosporum (assembly GCA_033296875.1). Taxonomy (NCBI): domain Eukaryota; kingdom Fungi; phylum Ascomycota; class Sordariomycetes; order Sordariales; family Chaetomiaceae; genus Achaetomium; species Achaetomium macrosporum. The sequence goes on from MU860074.1 coordinate 32,431, forward strand.
GAGTCGAAGGTCTTCTCTGCTCAATCGGCGAAGCTCTAGCTTCCCCTGCAGCGAAGTGTGTCCAGGCAAGAGATAAGCCTACTATGTCGGTGATATAGCATTGGAGTTTAATACAGGTCACCTCCTCGCCGAGGTTGAAGATAGCTTGAAAGAAGGATCCAAGACAATGATATGAGTATCAAATAGACCGTGGAATTATGCGAATAGCTGAATGTCGTTCACAATTTCTTACTGGGATAGCTCTTCGCGGACGACTTCACTCAAAGTGACCGGGATGTTTCCGAGCCAAGCAAAGGGACGGGGCGGGCCCAGCTACGTCACTTCCCGATAAGCGCCAGTGCGCTCAAGTTGTGAAAGGCTCCGCGTTGACAACGAATCTATTGGTTTACATAGAAGAAGCATTGGCAAGGCTGCTCCCGGAATTTCCTCGTGTTCCCGCATGGGACAGGCTTAGGATCTACAAAGCGAAGTCGCGAGACCCGGCAGGGTACTGAATCCGGAGTCTACTGCGTCCGAAATACGAATCATTATTGCCCGCCGGTTACAGACCACAGTCGGTGCCGCTACATCCGTTAAGTCCGTTGGACACTCTCGACACTCCGGCTGGGCAGCGATACGCCATTGACTCTACATGCGCTTACCTAATTGATCCTACGGCAACAGGAACCGGTTTCATCCAACTCCCGGGACCTAACGGGACCTTTTTCCCTCACCTCGCATTCCTTCACCCGTATACCGGGCTGTTTCTGTTTCCTAGCAAGCCACATCGGTCTCTAATTTGAGGTCCAATCCCTCGAGGCATATTCAAGCTGTAAGTCCGTCAGGTTGCTTAAAATGTGCCCCTCGAGACCTCTGGAGGTCTCGGGAGGCGCCGTCGCAGGGGCACTGAGGTGCATGACGCTTCCCTAGCGAGTTGGACATTGCCTGACTAAAGACGTCACATCCGCTAACGCAGACAAGGCCTAGTTGACGAACACCGTTGACGTCCAAGATGCCGCTCTTCCCTAACTACGACGCCCTCCAAAACACCTTCGGCAGCCCGTATGCGCGCAGCCGGGCGCAAAGCAAACCCAATGCGAGCGTTCCTACGCCTTACCAGGCTCGGCTGGAGCTGTACCCAGCCTATTCGGTCGTCGACGATGCGAAGAACAAGGCGCACAAGCTGAGCGAGGAAGCCGCCAAAGAGTTTGAGAAAGCAAGCCAAAAAGCCCAGTCAAAGACGGGCAAGATTGAGCTGTACTCTGGGAAGTTCTATGCCGTGGCCACGCTTGGCGGCATGATGGCCTGTGTAAGTGGCTGCGACAGCCAACCGCAGCAAACAATAGCACCAGATGAATAAAGTACTCACCTGCGTGCAGGGCCTGACACACACCGCCGTCACCCCGCTCGATCTCGTCAAGACGCGCCGCCAGGTCGACTCGAAGCTGTACAAGGGCAACTTCCAAGCCTGGGGCCACATCTACCGCACCGAAGGCCTCCGCGGCATCTTCACGGGTTGGAGCCCGACCTTCTTCGGCTACTCGGCGCAGGGCGCCTTCAAGTACGGATGGTACGAATACTTCAAGAAGACGTACTCGGACCTGGCCGGGCCCGAGGCCGCCTACAAGTACAAGACGGCACTGTACCTGTCCGCCTCGGCGTCGGCCGAGTTCCTGGCCGACATCGCGCTGTGCCCCTTCGAGGCCATCAAGGTGCGCATGCAGGCGACCATCCCGTCGCAGTACAAGGGCACTTTCGACGGCTTCCGCAAGATCGTCGGCGCCGAGGGCGTCGGCGGCCTGTACAAGGGCCTCTACCCGCTCTGGGGCCGCCAGATCCCCTACACCATGATGAAGTTCGCGTCGTTCGAGACCATCGTCGAGATGATCTACGACCGGCTGCCGGGGAGCAAGAACGACTACAGCAAGGCGGCGCAGACGGGCGTGTCGTTTGTTGGCGGCTACCTGGCGGGCATCCTCTGCGCCATCGTGTCGCACCCGGCCGATGTCATGGTCAGCAAGCTGAATGCGTACCGGAAGGCCGGCGAGGGCTTCGGCGCCGTCACGACCAGGATATACAAGGATATCGGCTTCATGGGCCTGTGGAACGGTCTGCCGGTGAGAATCGTCATGATCGGTACCCTGACTGGGTTGCAGTGGATGATCTATGTAAGTTTTTTTTTGCCCCTTGGGAAGCGTGTGGTGAAGCGAGGAGCGGGGAATGAAGGTGCTGACCGGCTTGATAGGACTACTTCAAGATCTTCATGGGCCTGCCCACGACGGGTGGTCCCGCGCCGGCCCCGTCGAAGAAGGAGGCGAGCCAGTGAATGTCCAGTTGAGTTGGGAGCTAGTGTCACAGGGACAACGGTTTCGAGCTCAGATTGGAGTTGGGGATTCTTTTTGCCATGCAAGCCTTGACGAGGGTTATGTGTGTTTTTAGAGTCGTCCATGTAGTATTCGTTCTTTTTTTCCGCCTATGTCGAATGGAAAGGAAGGTTTCTCATGCAGTTGCCGGTTGGGCATTTCCCCTGCCAAGCTCATCAATCCACTCTGCGGCTATGCCCCTGGGGTGGGAGGGCCGAGTGAATGAGGTATTACGTAGGTTGCTGCTCGTATCTTGGAATGCTACTGCGGGTTTCAGCCTCACCTTCCGCGTATTGGATCCAGCTTACTGTGAAGGTTAAAGTTAGGCTCTGCGGAAGAACCCATTGCATTAAACCACGCGTCCTCCATACAGCGTGGCTTGGCTACAGTGTGGAACATTAAAACTTTACACGGACTGCGAGCCCTTCCGCCGAGATCTGGGAGCTCTCTCCTCTGTGCCACAGTGTCAATGATACTGTCGCATTTACTTTTGGCCTGAAGCTTAATCCTTCGCCAGCATCGCCACGTTTGTTCCTGGTCCAGCAGCCCAGCCCGTCTGATGACGACTCCAACGGAGATTACATGAGGGCCCGGTCCCGCTGCGGTGTCCCCAATGACATATCGTGATGTCTGTACCTGTATGGGCGGGTGTGATGAGCTGTGTACACAAAAAGGCAACTGCTACCACTCGCTGTGACCGCATTCGTCATACTAACATTGGAGGGGTGTCTCCGCCTTGAACTGACTTCGACTTTTGAACCTCCTGCCCAAATTTGACCACTCGAAGGTTGTTGCCCGTTGATTGCTCACCGATTCTCTTGCTATCATTCTAAGCTCACATCGGAGTCGTCCAATAAGGTATCTACTCAAGGTACGAAACCATTCAATGAATCCAGCCCAGTCCAACTCTGACACTGCTGGTGTCTAGCTCCTCGACGTTTATACGCCCCTCAGTGCTGGGTGCATATTGGTTGATTGACGACGTGGTCCTGCATTTGTTCCTCAGCTGGTCGGATGTGCACGATGGAAAGTTGATCTGAGTCTTGGGATACCGTCGTCTTGCCGCCCCAACGCTGCCGAGGTTTCCCTCCACCAGACCACGGAGCTCGTCAGGCACCCCTCGCCCCGTAGAGTCCAGCCGGCTCAATTTTGACATTTCAATCACGATGACTGAGGGTACTCTACCCCGCAGGGTGACTGGCCCTACGCGCCACGGCAGGACAAATGCAGTCCCCGTAGCCGAGGACCTCGAGGATACAAACCCCGACGTCCCGCCGCCCGCCTACGGCGAGCATCATGACCAGCTTCAGTTCTCTCAGGCCGGCTTCGCCGCTGATGCCGCTGTCACAGGTAAAAAGCCAGAATTCACGGGATTTGATTCACTCAAGGACAACTGACTCATACCTTGTCCAGCCGACGGTCGTGTAAACATCCACATCAACGAAAAGAACCGCCGCCTATCCGAGCTCCTGGCGCCCGCCCTCAAGAGGCAGCTCCGTGCGGAGACTCAGGCCCCCTCCGGTCCGCTCCCCCCGGCGTATATCCCGCCCAGCCTGGGCGGTCTGCCGGGCCAAACACCACCGCCGCGGTTGAACGTTGTGATTCAGATTGTTGGCTCAAGGGGCGATGTCCAGCCATTCGTGGCGCTGGGCCAAGTGCTCCGCGATACGTACGGTCACCGCGTGCGTCTGGCGACGCATGCGAACTTCCGGTCGTTTGTCGAGGAGAACGGGCTCGAATTCTTCAGCATCGGCGGAGACCCGGCTCAGCTAATGGCTTTCATGGTCAAGAACCCAGGCTTGATGCCGAAGATGGATACACTCAAGAGTGGCGACATCAAGAGACGCCGCCAAGAGATCCAGGAGATTCTTATGGGTTGCTGGCGATCTTGCATCGAAGCCGGTGACGGAATGGGCATCCCACCACCCCAGCATGAGAGGAACGAGCCGGTGGATGAACGGTTCGTGCTGCCCGGGGACCCGAGAAATCGACCGTTTGTGGCGGATGCCATTATTGCGAATCCGCCGAGCTTTGCGCACATTCATGTCGCTGAGAAGCTAGGGATTCCACTGCATATAATGTTCACGTATGTGTCCTTACTTGAGGAGGCTGTGGACCGGAACTGAACTGACAGGAACAGGATGCCCTGGACACCGACCAGAGCTTTTCCCCACCCCCTGGCCGATATTGTTTCCACGAACACCGACGCCGCCATCGCGAACTATGCCTCATACGCTCTTGTCGAAATGATGACTTGGCAGGGATTGGGTGACCTGATCAACCGCTTCAGAATCAACAATCTGGAGCTCGACCCTGTTTCCTTGCTTTGGGCACCCGGATTGCTCGGCCGGCTGCGTATCCCGGTCACATATTGCTGGTCTCCAGCCTTGACACCGAAGCCGGCAGACTGGATGCCAGAAATCACCGTATCCGGGTTCTACTTCCTGAACCTCGAATCTAGCTACACCCCTGAGCCCGACCTCGCTGCATTTCTCGCTGCCGGACCGCCGCCTGTTTACATTGGTTTCGGGTCCATCGTTGTCGACGACCCTGATGCACTCACTCGAACGATCTTTGACGCAGTCCTCCGGGCCGGCGTAAGGGCCATAGTCTCAAAGGGCTGGGGAGGGATAGGCGGAGAAGCAGCGGGTGTCCCTGAGGGCGTCTTCATGCTCGGCAACTGCCCCCACGACTGGCTATTCAAGCATGTGTCTGCCGTCGTTCATCATGGCGGTGCCGGGACTACTGCTGCAGGCATCAAGGCCGGGAAACCCACGGTTGTGGTACCCTTCTTTGGCGACCAACTATTTTGGGGTTCCATGGTTGCAAGAGCCGGAGCTGGACCGGCTCCGATCCCTTCCAAAAAGCTAACTGCAGAGAAGCTCGCCGCCGCTATCGAGATTGCCTTGCTACCTGAGACGCAGGCCCGGGCGCGGGAGCTTGGCGAAAAGATCAAGGAGGAGAAGGGCGTTGACGTTGGGGGCAAGGCCTTCCATCAGTTTCTGAATACCGACGATATGAGGTGTTCCCTGGCTCCTAGCCGGGTAGCCGTCTGGCGGGTGAGGAGAAGCAAGGTTAGGCTTAGCGCACTTGCTGCCGCAGTGTTGGTGAAACAGGGTTGGTTGAAGTACTCGGACCTCAAGCTGTAAGGATTGCCAATACCCTTTGGCGAGGTGCGCTGCTGATCTTTGGCAGATATCGATCGATCGAATATAACACTGACGAGCAGCCCTGGGATCCTGTGTCGGCTGTCGTCCTGGCGTTTGTAGGCGACGTCGGCTCCCTGACCATGGCAGTGGCAGATTTCCCTCGCGAAGTCTTCAAAGCTCACGGGAAGAAGGACAGTATCCCCAAAGCGGGAGATGCAGCCCCGGTGACTCCAGGGCTAGGCCCTGCGACCAATTCATCATCACATGAGCCCGCAGGTTCTCAGTCTGATTTAGCCAGCATCTCCTCGCCTGTGTTCACGGCTGCCCACGGCTCAGTTGAGTCTTTGTCTATGCAGCCCTCCACATCCGCATCCGCATCCACACCGAACACTACTCTCTCGCCGCAGACAACAACAGCCTCAGTCGCAACCCCGCCTCCACCGCCCCGATCGTCCCCCAGCCCTGAAGGCCCCTCAACTCCGACCAACCCTATCAACCTGGACATGGCTGTCGCAGCCGGCAAAGGCGTGGGCCGTATCGTAGGTGCTGGTCTCAGGTTCCAAGCCAACTTTTGCCTGGGTCTCGCTCGCGGCTTCCGCAACGCACCTAAACTGTATAACGACGACACAGTCCGTCCACCGGAGAAGGTAACAGACCTTGTCAGCGGGATGAAAGTCGCGGGGAAAGAGTTCGGCCTGGGTCTCTACGACGGGATTTCCGGCCTTGTCACGCAACCCTGGAAAGGCGCAGAGAAGGAAGGGGCCAAGGGGTTTGTGAAGGGATTTGGCAAGGGGATAGGCGGCTTCATGCTCAAGAACGCCGCTGCCATGTGCGCGCTGCCGGCGTACACCATGCAGGGGATCCGCGTGGAGATGAGGAACAGGTTCGCGCGCAGCTCGAGGAATTACATCATCACGTCGCGGGTGCTGCAGGGGGAAGAGGATTTGAGCGGTGCATCGGCCGAGGAGAAACAGGATATTCTAGCCCGATGGCATACCAAGAGGGAGGAGCTGAATGGGTTTTACTTGCTGAAGCAGAAGGAGAGCGAGAAAGCGAAGGAGGCGGCGGCGGCGGCGGCTAGTGCCGCTCAGGCAGAGGAGGAGCGAAGGCTGGCGGAAGGGCAAGGTGCGGGTGGTGCGTCTGATGGTGTGTCGTCCACTAGAACTAGTAGTCGGCTGAGCCTACCAAGAGGGCCCTGGAACAGGCGGCGGGCTGGGAGCAGCACCACATCGTCGACCCCAGGGACGAGCACTCTCACTCTTCCTCCCACTACGGCCAGCTCTACCTCAAGCAACCCCTCCTTTGAGGACGACGAGTCGCTGGAGCGGGCTATTCGGGAGTCGGTCTTGCAGACATCAACGGGAGACAGGGAGGAGGATGCCAGGGTTGAGGCAGCTATCAGGGCGAGCCTGATGGAGATGCGCCGGGTTGCGGAGCAGGAGCAGCAGCATCAACAAGAACAAGAGCAACAATCTCTGGGCCCGAGTCAAGCCCCGGGGGGTTGGATCGTAGACCAGAAGGTGGCTCATGTGGACGAGGGCGCAGCAGCAAGGGAGCTGACGGATGAAGAGTGGACGAACATCACCGACCAGGAATACCAGGCGTTGATCGAGGAGGCAGTAAGGCAGAGTCTGCTGCAGCAACAGATGGAGCAGCGCGGACGAGAACAACAACTGTATCATCATCACTGGACCGCCGAGGACGAGCACCCGTCCGTGCCTGAGCTCCCCGGGGACTTCCCCAACCCCGACGCCACGATCAACGCAAGTATCCATGACCACCACAACGAGGCCGGTGACGAAGACGAACAACTGCGACGCGCTCTGGAGGAATCGGCCCGCGTGCATCGCTCTTACACGGAAGAGATGCAGCGTCAGCGGACCGAGGAGGAGATTGTGCTCGAGTATGTCAAGCGGCAGAGTCTGGCCGAGGAGGAGTTTCGGCGGGCGAAGGCGGCTGGGAAGGGGAAGGCTGCTGTCTCGCACCTGCAGCAGCATCTGGGGCCGAATCAGAACGACGATGATGGTGAAGACGATGAGGATTTGTGCAGGGCGCTGGAAGAGAGCTTGCGCATGAGTACCCGTGCTGGAGATGCTGGGTCTTCGAGGTCTGGGCTGGGGAGGAGTGGGACGGTTGGATAGGTGGGATTGATTAGGCACCAAATGAGCACATGGGACATATATGAAGAGGCAGTCACGTTCACGGGAGAGATTTGCGTTGCTTTATGTTTCATGTTCACTGAAAACTAGAACCTAAAAGCTAAAACGGAGGATACCCCCCTGAAGATATTGGAACAATTTTCATTTCATCGTTAGAGCTTCATTCCTCATAAGCAACCAACCAACCACGCTTTCTCCCTCACCTTCCTTCCTTCCTTAAGTTCCTTTAAGCCTTGACCTTCTGCGCTTCCGATTCAAGCACCTTGTCGCCCTTCCCCCACTTCCTGATCACCTTGTACTTGGTGATCCGCCAGGGGTTCAACCCCTGTTTCTCGAGCTCCGCGTCCCGCTGGAGCTCGGCTTCGAGAATGCCCCCGTTCTGGATCACGTTTTCGGACGGCTGGCCATTGAGGACCATGTTCCCGCCGACGTGGGCTTTGAGGGATGCCTTGTCCGGGCGGGCCGTCGTCGTCTTGGGCGAGGGCTGTGGGAGGTCGACTACGATGCCCCTGTTGGTTTTGGGTATTTAGTTTAGTTTGTGTTCCTGTGTGTGTAAGTAAGGTGTGTGATGTGGGGGCAACTTACGAGATAATGTGCTGGCTGGACTCGAACGTCTGGAGGATGCTGCGGACCCGGTCAACCCACTCTGCGCGTGACACGGTCGTGGGCTCGCCGCCGAGGATGGAGGTGTAGTCGATGAGGATGGAGTCTGCATAGACCTCGTTGGCGAGGCCGTCGATGTTGAGAGTGTCGTAGTAGAGGGACTGTTTTCATTCGATGAAGGTTAACGGTGTGCTCAGTTGAGATATGGGGGGGATATCAGAGAGGGGCGTGGAGTGAGGACTGAGGGATAGGACGTATAGATATTGTACATCTACTTACGTTCTTGGTAACGGTGTCCTGGATGTTGGCCCTGTCGAGGAGATACTGGGCGATGTCGTAGGAAGCCATTGTGTTGGGTTTGAAGACTTGAAGGTATACTGGCTAGGAGTCGACGTTTGTAGAGTACCTAAGAGTAGAGAGGTCTGAGGATGAGGCAGGGCTGCTGGCTTGGAGCCTTGGACTGTTGAGACATTCTGACCGACAGGTTCGAAGATGTTATATAGCCCAAGGTCGTTTTCGTTCCATGCGGCTCAACCATCCATCCGCATCTCGTAATCCTGGTTCGGGCTTCGGCGATTGAGCATGACCTATCCTCACTCTGTCCGACACACGGCTCAGGGCAGTTAAATCCGTGCAAGATCGGCGCCAGGCCCCACAGGGCGCTCGCCGGTATCCGCCCGTTTGGCCCGCTCGGACTTAAGGCTACCCACGTGCTCGATCTGGAAGCTTTGCAGGCAGATTCTGTCCACTGATTGGTCGGCTGTCCGGCCTGATGAGCTCATCACCGTTATCTCCCTGGCGCTATACTGAGGCTGAATCTCCTTTATCTCCATCACGATGTCAACAAGCTCATCCCATCTCGAAAGATAAAAGGAATCGATCTTCCATTGAATACACAATCATCAGGCTCATCGTATCTCGAAAGATAACAAGGACCGGTTTCCATTGCATACACAATCATCTCATCGTTAAGAACAACTGGTGTTAAGAGTTCAGGCACTCCTCGCATCATCACCACCATGTCCACGCCCATCTCCAGGCCAGCCATCCTCGTGCTCGGCGGCACAGGCAAAGTAGGCAGCCGCATCGTCCGCCAGCTCTCCTCTTATGACACAAACCATCTCGTCCTCGTCGCCTCCCGAAACGCAAACAACGCATCATCATCTTCTCAATCTCAACAACAAAGTGAAGATGCCGACAAGGTGCGACACGTCCACTTCGACTGGGACAACACCGACACCTGGTCGAACCCGTTCTCGGCACTGCCCGCCGGCACGACGCTCAGCGCAGTCTACATCATCGCCCCGGGCTCCCTCAACGCTGAGACTCTCATGAACACATTCGTCGACTTTGCGCGCGAGCGCGGGGTGCGGCGGTTCGTGCTGCAGAGCGCGTCGTGCATCGAGGCCGGCGGGGTGCTGATGGGCAAGGTGCATGCGTATTTGAGGGAGTTGGGCCAGAGGGGCCAGGTGGAGTGGGCTGTGTTGAGGCCGACCTGGTTTCAGCGTATGTCTTTTTATGTTACTTTTCAACGTGTCTCTCTGCTTGAGGAGGATGCTGATCATCTATCTGGTGCAGAGAACTTTGCCGAACAGGAGAATCACCTCAAATCGATCAGGGAGGAGAGCAAGCTCTACTCTGCGACCGGGGACGGGAAGATCCCCTGGGTGAACGCGGACGACATCGCTGCCGTTGCGGTGCGGGCGCTGACGGATCGGGATCCGCCGAATACGGAGTATCTGGTCCTCGGGCCGGAGTTGCTCTCCTACGGCGACGTAAGCTACCTCCTAATTACCAATCACTCCTGAAAGTAACTGTGTTAACTCGTGTAATTGCAGATTGCGAGCATTCTCAGTGAAGTCCTGGGTAGGAGGATTGTGCACGTCGACCTCACGGCTGCCGAGCTCGAGGAGCGTCTCCAGCGCTTTGGCATGCCGGAGGACTACTCGCACATGATGAGTGCCCTGGACATCTCCATCAAGAATGGCTCCGAAAACCGGACAAACGATGTGGTCCTGGCTGTTACGGGGTCTGCGCCGAAGAAATTCAAGGACTTTGCGGAGTCCGTTAAGGAGGTCTGGGGAACTGGTGGCAGGGCTTGATGAGGTTTTTCCTGATTTGGAGCGCTAAGAAGCTAGTGTAGCTCTAGTGATAACGCCCTGGTTTGAAAAAAGACAGCATTCTGCTCCCTGAATCCATGAGATAAAGTCCGAAAAGTTTTCTGCTTCCAATTCAAAGCTCGTTGTAATGCTCGAGTCACGGTTATAGATGTGGGAACGGCCACCCGGGGCAGTGGGAGCAAGTGGGGCCGGTAGTTCGTCCGGGCCCGTCGCCGGCTCCGGAGGCAGAGTTATTCCAACTAGAAGCATTATCAGATGAAAATCTGCATATACTAGGTCTAGGTTCAATGACTTGGTGCCTTTTGCCTTTTTCTTTCTTTTCCCTTTGCCCCCTTTCTTTCTGTTGCTCGGTGTCCCCTGCCATCCCAAGTCGCCCAGGGGCAACCGCTCCATTGGCGGGCCATGACATCATCGGTACCTGATTTCAGGACCAGCCAGGAAAGAAGACACAAGACAGGCAAGGTGAACATTTTTCAAAGGTTTCCATGTTACCTAGTACGTTTATGACAATCCTTCGCTCCTATTACCAGTGACGTTGTGCAAAGGCAGGCAAGAACTGAGGAATCTGCAATGCCTGGAACTCACCTGCATTCATCTCATTTCACAACCGTGACTTCCATAGGACACGACTTACACCCCTACCAACACAAGTGACCTCTTCAAGACCGCCCCAATATCTATCGGAAGCCTGTCAACAGCACCAGTTCCATGACCACGCCTCACGGACCACACTTAACTATCTTCAGGTAGCTTTATTTCCAGCTCAAAACCTACCAGCAAAACACAAAATGCCAGAACATGCAGTCGCCCCTCGGCGACCGCCAAAATCCCTTTACGAACGCATCTTCCACACCCTGCCGCCATACACCGGCCCATACGCAGTAGGCTTCCTCGAGATCGAGCTACCCGCCCGCCACCCGCGGCCCTTCTCACCACACATCAAGCGCAACGGCGAGTACGCGCTCAAGCTCGACACCGTTCTCCTGGCAATCTATTACCCGGCCGACCTCGACGATAACAACAACAACGACACCGAAAACAAAAACAAAAACAAAAACGCAAACAGAAGCGGCGGGGCGAAGCCTCTCCACCGCGTCCCCTGGCTGCCCAGGCCGAGGGTATCGACCTGCAAGGGCTACGCCAAGTTCTTCAACGTGCCCCATCTGCCCGTGACGGCGTACATGGCGTTGACAAGCATGTTCACCGCGCTTCCGGCGTACCGGAACGCGCGGTTGTCTCGGCGGTGGCCCGCTGACTGTGAGAAGACGGTGGAGGAGCAGCAGCAACAGCATAGGGTTTGCACCAGCAGCGCAGACACGCTTGTCGAAGGGCAGGAGGAGGAGGAGGAGGAGGAGGAGGGACCAGAACCAAACGAGAGGGACGCGGAACAAGAGGATAAGCCGCAGTTCCCTGTGGTCATCTTCAGCCATGGTCTGGGCGGGTCACGGACGCTGTACAGCTCGATATGCGGGGAGCTGGCCAGCTTTGGGCTGGTTGTGGTGGCGATGGAGCACCGTGACGGGAGCGGCGCGAGGACCTTCGTCAACAAGAGCGGGATGCATGGGGATTTGGAGAGCCAGGGCCTGGATCACACCAGCGACGCACCTGAGAATGAGAAAAACGCGCCCAAGCGGCGACGACGAGGTGAGACAAAGCCGTACTACAAGATCGACTACCTTGTTCCCAAGGACAACGCCCAGGACACGTCTCCTCACAACCCGAACGGAGTGGACAAGGAGCTTCGCGAGGCACAGATCGAGATGAGACTGGCCGAGATCGAGGAGGCATTTTATGTCTTGGATCTCATAAACAGCGGAAACGGGGAGGAGGTGTACCGGAAGAATCTTCGGAAACGAAGCAACATCGGCTCCAGCTCGGTCGGGTTAGATGGCATCGACTGGCAGGACTGGGTAGGACGGCTTGACCTGGGGAATGTCACTATGATGGGCCATTCCTTTGGCGGGGCTACGACAGTCCAGGCATTGAGATCGGAGAAGCTCACCTGGATTACGCAGGGGATTCTGCTCGACCCATGTAAGTAATAGATCTGCATTGTTAATCACGCCTTGGGGCGGCAGCCAGAGTCCCTGAACAAGAACCATGTGGCTGACACTGTTGGTAGGGGGCCCCGCAACTCCGGAATGTACCGAGCAGAGGTCGGTCCACAAGCCGGTGTTGTCCATCGGAAGCGAGGCGTTTATGCACTGGCAGCAGAACTTCGACTGCGTCAAGCAGGTATGCCGCGAGGCTCGGGACGCAGGAACGCTGGCGTGGATGACGACGGTCAGAGGGTCGACCCACCTGTCGCAAACTGACTTTGCGGTGCTTTATCCCAATTGGATGTCCTTCTTCATGAAGACGATCGTGGACCCTGAGCGTGCCATATACCTCACGGTCCACACGGCACTTGAATTTCTCAAAATCACGCTCCCTGCGAGCCGGACCAGGTTTGCCAAGGCATGGGGCGATGAGCAGCTGCTCCTCAACAGCCCCGATTGCGAAACCAGGGTTGTGTCTGAGTACCGCCCCCACGATAAATGGCTTGCCGCCCGGCTAAAGATCCCCAACGAATTTTCTGTGCGCCTTCGAAGCATGCTGAGGTGGAGAGGCCCACTGGGCAGGTCACTGAAAGACTTGGTGTACCAGGACACAGAAGGCGAGATATGGTGTCATGAATCACCTAGCCGGGATTCGGTAGAACGATATATGAGGCGGATCGGGCGGTTGTCTGTCCCGAGTAGTCCGCAGCGTGCCATCGTCTGACGGGTTCCTGACTTGTCCGGCCGTGCCAGTCTGTCTAATGCCAGCATGGTCCACGGATGGCCGTGAGGGGGGGTTGAGGCCGGTAAGCGCGGCGTAGCGCCCAAGCACTCGGGCGACATCGGACTCTGGGTGCTTCATTGTACCCTTAGTACTCTGGTATTGTACCCTATTTTAGAACTTAGCAAGCGATTCTTGTATTACTGTACATATGCGACATATGAGGTGATCGGCATAGTTTGGTTGTCGAACCTGCAACGGACCTCGTTGTGGTAGCCCGTAAGCCCGGCAAGTGGTCAAACAGGCAGAACAAAGAAACGACTCGCTCCCGTGTACGCTTGCCGATTGCCGGCTGAGCCAGCCATCTATATTAAATGGCCCGGATTTGTCAGGAATAGAATCGCAGGTATTCCCCATAGGGTCGACGCATGCCGGCTGAACCAATCGCGATCAGATCCCGTCCCCTCATGTTCGAGCGGTGGACAGCGAACGGGGAGAAGTCAAGCGAGCGGAGAGATGGGGGCGGGAGGAGACTGGGGATTCTGAAAGCCGGACGCGTATGCTCAATTTATGAGTATTTTCTCTGGGGAGAACGAAGGCTCCATTCCGTGGCCCCGGACACTAGCAGTAGCGGGGGATGTGCTAGTGCGTGGTGGAAAAACTGCCGGGATAATATGGCCGTCCTTCGTCAACCAGGAACGCCAGACAACCAGTGCGACTTCGGCAGCCCTTGACAAAAATCCCGATCACCGCCGGGACACTTTGAGTGGTATCACAGACTGCCATCGACGGGGCAGAAAGTGATCCTGGTTGAGGAGCCTCAATCAAGCACTTGCCCAGATCTGCCGAGCGATTGCCCAGGCTCGGTCCGAAGAGACAAGAACACGCAAGCATCGCGTGGCGGGCCATCGAAGGTTTCCGGAAGTACGGAGGTTGTAAAAACCAGGGGCCCCTTTTCTCCACGGCTCGGTTGCTGGGTCACTGACGATGCGGGAGATCATCACACCGAGCTGAGGTCGCAGTATTGACCAAGAGCTGAGGCTACGCGAAGGGCGGCGGCGGCCCGCGGTATCGACCGGTGGCTGTCTGCGCAGATGGCATGGCACCATAGCTCATAGCTGAGCGTCCGTTTCTCCCACCATTCGGGTTCGCAGGCGAGGTGCCACGGGCAATGAAGTGCTATGATACGTACCTGGATGGGAGGGAAAATGTCCGAATGAAAGCAAAGAGGCGGCTCCGGTGCGTCTTGTTCCTGCAGGTGTTCCGGTGAAGGCGCTGTCACTCCGAAATCTCGCCGTCGTCTGTGTCCCGAGCGAAACGCGCCGGCAAGCTGGCAAGTCTAACGCATCCCCACGCTTGGCAATCTAGCGAGAGCCCAATATTAACCAGCCACAGCAGTTAATCTGGTGCGTAGGTACAAGTTGGAGCTCCTCGCGCAAGCGATTTGCGCTCGAATGAGGACCGAGGTAGAGTCGGCGGCACGGGGTGATATCCTCCGTAACAGTGCGAGTCCGCGGGAAGACGACTGCTGCATTGCATGCCTCGAACTCACGCTGGAGGTTCCAATATAAAGAATATGGCGCATGTACGTGGTATTGACGGCCAACATAGAAATCCAGGACTACTTCGGTTGATCGAAGCAGGTGATTAATCCAGGGCAAAGGCAGCTTGAGTGTTTTCAGACTTTCTCCACGTTCGCAACTTGGAGGTTTGCAGGAGAGAAGAGAAGGAGCGATCGCCAAGACGATGTCTTGATGAGGCGCTAAACTGATGCTGTCAAGGGTGTTGTTGCGGGGGTCCACTTGAATCAGGCATCTCGCAACAACACCTCAGTTGCACTTTCCTGAGCCAGCGTTTGCCACAGCACCCTGACCTGATGGCCTCAGTTCCCGAGGATGTCCAACGCCGGGCTTTGCCCGCGAACTTCCATTGTATCTCCCGACAGGATTCCGGTTTTCCCGCGATCCGCTTTCTGGGCCTCTGCGGCTTCCAAGTCTGCGTGGCTGATCTGAGCTTGTATCACCGATACCCGTACGATCTTTTTACCTCAAAGCAGCAGCTGAGTTTGTGACACCTCAGACGAACAAAATAGCAGTGCGAACACGGCTCACCTAACACACATCTGCAAGAGGCCGTGTCCCGAAGTGTTTCCGGTACCTGGAGCTGAAGCGGTGAATGTCACTGGCTGGGACGACCTCGTGTTGTCCTGCAGTCGCCGTTCTTTACCAGCACCAAATCCCATTCAGATTGCAACCAGATGCAAGTTGCATCTGCTGTGTGCCCATGCTTGTCTCGTTTTCCTTTTCTTCTATTTTCTCTTCTGCGTATCTGCAAGTAGGGAAGCCAGCGTGGCATGGGTCTCGCCGACGATGATGATGTGCTTTCGCGCTGCAACTTCGGAGCGAGGCAGGCTGCGCAAGCAACGGACAACTTCTTGTCTGCTTCAGCATCTCGGACAAGGGAGATCCCGCAATTGCTACCCCGGACGGAACACTCTAATGTGCATGCGTTTGTAGTAACCGCCTTCAGGTCTGCGACTCTGCAAGTGAGAGCTCGCCACCGGATGAAGACTGGATGGAGACAAGGCATTTTACCCGTGGCCCAAGGCACCGTGCATTCACCCATCAAGCTGCGGCTAGGTGCACCCGAATTCCAGACAATTGCTTCATCAGTCGGAGGGAGATCATAGTGGCCTTCCCGGGATCCAGCCTGATCAACAAGGGTTATACAATCGACTTGCCTTGCTCAACATCCCCGTCCTCCTCCACCCGGCGCGGAAAGACGGAGCACCTACAGCCCTTACGCTGGCGAAGATAACCCCTCGCCTTCGTCGCTCCTCGTCGTCACCGACTTTGACCCACTGCGTACATACTTAGGCCCGTATCCTTGCTCAGGTTGCACTTCCGCCTGTTCCTTCGGAGGATTTCCTCTGGAGGACGTCCTTTATCCCACGCTCCTCCGCGTCGCAGGCTCCTCAAATCCCTTCGCGATGGACATGCTGTTCTCTCCTTACGGCTTTGGGAGCGTGCCCAAGTCGGTCATGGTTGAAGTCGAGAAGAGAACAGGAGACTTGCTCAAATCCAGCAGCTTCCAGCGAATGCTGGAGCTGGAAAAGAAGCACAAGGTACGTGTGCGCTCTCTGGCCTCACCGCTTGCTTGTGGCCTGATTTGTGTCCTGATTGCTACATGTCTTACACCCCGGTAATGTCTCTAACATGGCGTTCGCATCCCAACAGATTGAGCGATTGCGAGGCGCTCAACCTCTCCTCCCATCTTCTCAATTTCCGGCGCAACTCAAAGAAGGTCCTCCTCCTCCTCGACCAGAGCGCCCGGACTCGCTATTCCCGCATGAGCAATTCTTGATGGTCAGGGCCGCGCCACGCCCCGTTATTCCACCTTCCCTATCCATCACCATCCCTCAATCCACCGACCACGAGAGGCGGGCCCAATCAGACGAAGGAGAGGCCGAACAGGAGGAGGAAGAGGATACTGATATTGGAACTCCCACAAACAACGAGCCGTCTCAGAAACAGGTAAAGTTTCTCGCGCCAGAAGACAGCGAAGACGACGAAGACGGCATGTCGGAGCAGTCATCCATATGCCAATCCCCTAGCTGGGAGGGTTACGGGCAGAGGAAGAAGGAAAAGAAGCAGGAGGCCGAGCGCCGGAAGAGAGAAAAGGAGCAGGCTGAAAAAGAAGCGAAGGCTGCAAGGAGACGGAACACTGCAAGGCTAAGCAAGCCCCCACCACCGCCGGCAGCAACACCAAGCCGCGATTACAGAGCTGTCGGCTTGACAAACGCAGATCGCTCAATGTCAGACCCATTGCTCATCAGCCGGCCCCTGCTACAAAGCACCCGATCCATCCAACGGCCGGAAGACGTGGGGAGGGCAGTGTCCGCTGACGACGTACAACAAAGCCGTCGACCCCGAATCGCCGTGGCTGATGTACTTTCCGGTTCCGGCTCCAATCCCAGGCACGCTGGAGGCGGCATCGCGGAGAACGCTGCAACTCGTCACCATCTATTGAATGACAGTCACTTCGTCCCACGGCAAGACCTGCACAGGTCTATGTCAGAAGGTCAAGCGCCCGTTGACCACCAGCCGCCTGCTGTACCATCTTTTAGACATGACAGTCGTTCCCCACGGGATGCATTTCCGCCGTCGGCTTCAAGGACTCCCGTGCTACGGCACATGTCCCCTTCTGGAGGCAATCGGACCAAGAATCTCTTCGAGGGGCCGGCAAATGTGAACCAATTACAGGAATCGCTGTCTGCCGCTGCCGCCGCGGACGAAGCCCGTCAACGTGGATACGTGGTACATCAAAGGGCGCAAGCCGCAGAACGGGCCATGGCTGGGCTTGCCGATGAGCAATTGGTCGGAAGCGTTGCTCAAAATTATCCGCCATCCGCGTCAAGCTCCAGACCAGCTCAGCACACGAGACGATCTTCCCTGACACAGGAAGCCAAGTCCGCAGCGATGAAGCTCGTGGGAAAAAGAACCTCTTCAGCAGCGCGAGACGACGGTCCTAGTCAGAACGATTACCTAACCTTCAAGGCAATACCATACTCTGCTTCCGCCACTGACGCATCGTCCTCTGTTGGAAGTATGCCCACAACTCCGAGAAGTGTGAACGGATCCTTCCCTGCTCATCTTGAACGGCTGCCGACCTCGGAATCATCCATGCTGCGGAGCACAAAAGGACTCCAAGAGAGTTCGACTGCCCTCGAACGGCCTTTTAGATCTCAAAGCTCCCTCAGCTCAAGCGGGCCATCAGTTACTGGCTCTGATCCAAGCAGCCACGGCAAGAAGAACCGTAGCCTGAAAGATGCCGCCAAGGCCGCTCTAAGCATCTCCAAGGGCTCTCAGAAAATAGACAACTCCAAACCATCCATCTCCATTCCGCCATACTTGGCTCTTCGATCTCGCATGCATTCCGGGACGTCAAATTCCACAGAGAAAAGCAGGCCGCCGGCAGATGAAGATGTCTCAGTATGCTATCCTCCGCTCTACTCCCGGAGACAAATCGCTAACAGATTCCAGAAGGCCACAACCGCAACCCTGGTTTCTGATCAAGCCAAGCCATCCGAGATGCGACCCCCAGGAGGCTACCGAGTGTCCGAGGGTTCTTCATCTTCTTCCGCATACGAGGGTGGTTCACCGCTTCCATCACCAACCACGACGCCAGACACATCGCGCCCGCAGTCAGCCAAAGGCGTCCCTTTGACGGCGAGAGACGTCCCGGGGGAGAACACCGAGGCCTTTGGGCTTCAGGACGACGAACGGACACTCCGACAGTCTCTAGATTCCAGCAAATCAAGTACCCCTCGCATTGTCGATTCGGAAGACCGTGGAAACATTGAGATTGGTAATGATGATCGATGGAGCAGGACAGCCCTGCCGATTGATATTGACTGTGACGCACAATCCTTCATCACTACGGTCTCCTACCTTGACAACGTGGATGGTACAGAGCAGGTGTTGCCATCTGCCGACGCGAAGGAGCAGCTGGAGCCTCTCAAGCAGGCATATAAATCTATGAGATACGCCAAGGACGTTGAGCTCGCAGTGTCGATTCCACCGCGGTCTCGGAAACGGGAACAAATGACGCCAGAGCGCACGACTGAGCCACTAGCTGCGCCTCCCCTTTCACCAAAACGACACAGGGATGCGGGAGTACCAAAATACATGGTGGAAAGATCGGAAGAGCACGAAGGAACGCGGAAGATCGGAGCATCGGAAGATCACGCGCGGTCATTGGAGCGGGGAGGGGCCAAGAGAGAGGCGATGCCGAAGACAGACAGGAAGCACCAACAGAAGCTGGCACGGCCAGAAGAACTTGACAAGGTGTCCACAGAACTTAGAAAGGAGGTGGACGAGGATGAGGTTCAGGCTGCTACAGCTGTTCCGCAGCGCGACTGGGTGTCTGCCTCGGTGTCCTCGGCCAGTTCGACCGCTCCACCATCACAACACGCCTTCACGCCGGATTTCCAACTTCCAAGCAACCCCTATTTCGCGGATTTCCCGGAACCACTCAAGCACCATGGGGTTCTATCCGAGATTCCGACTTCAGTGGGGCCGCCGTCTCCCGTTTCCCTGCCGAGTCCTCTTCGCACCGTCCCCTCGAAACCTGCGGCGCAACCTCGAACGAATTCAGCGCCGACACCTTTGTCCGCGTCAACGAATCCCTCCTCAAGAAGCTCTACACCATCATCTCGGTCACCCGGAATAATGCCGGTATCGATCCTCAAACAGCCGAAGACTTTGGCAGCCGACCAGTCCACGGAGCTGCCGACAAGCCCCCGGTCTCACGTTCTCTCTGCTATTCCCAAGCACATGCAGCTGCAGGCGGGCGTCTCTGTGCGCACTCCGACAACTGTTCCAGAGACGCGCATGGCGCCCATTGCCAAGATGTTTGTCGAGTGCTGCAACTGCAAGTTCTTCCACGACATGCCCTCCAAGCTCTACGAATGCATGGCCAAGCCGGACGCAATAGTTGAAGACAAGCTGCGGGGCATTTCAGGCGCCATCACAACCATGGTCAAGTGCCCGTGGTGCCAACATAACATGAGCAGGGAGTGTTGTGCCGGGTATGCGGCAGTTGTGTATTTGAAGGAGAAGCTGCATTGAAGAGAGTGATACCACACAGAACAAGAAGAGGATAGCTTCAGGGTTCCCTTCATTTCCGCGCCGCGTCGACTCCCACAGAGAGGCGCTAGTTACTTGTCCCTCATGCTTTCCTATGTTCATCTTCTTTGAGCATCTACTTCATCATCTGGTACCTTCTCTTTAACCCGTCGTCAAAACTAAGTTGTTTCGGGTCTCTGTTGCCAGAGCATACATACAATATTCTCCACAGCATGCCATGCGTCCTTTTCTTTGTCCCTTTGTTGCAGCATGGTGGTGAGGAAAACACGAGGAAGAAACAGGCTGTCTCTGTTTTGGACTTTCCAGAGAGTGTATTATACAGTACAGACAAGTGCGGCGCAACGAACTGAGTCCCTTAGATGCGACAACATAGGCCTCCTTTGCATGCCAGTAACGTGTAAGAACCATTGCTGTTGAATGCATACAATACATACACCATGATGGATAACCCTATGCTGGCTGCTTGACACATCGGTTGGTCCCCCGGTTGCAAACTCCGAGCCCAAGTACTGTACGTACCGACGTGGCTCTCGGAATTTGGTTTGCTTTTAATCAATAGCCACTACCGATTCTTCTTGGCTGCATGCTGTTCTGAGCACAGTGTTGATGAGCTTACGTCGCCCTCTTTTCTCGACGGATAAATTATCGATTTAAGGGCAGCAAGCGGCTGCGTGTGGAGCACCGAAGATTGACGTTGGGAAACGGCCCACATCTGGCCCGGCCGTTGGGCACATGGCGTCATTCGCAGATCTGATGTCCAAGCTTGCCAAGGGTTAGGAAGCTTTGACCACCGCAGCTTGGCAGTGCATCACGTGGCGTGGCGATAAGATTGATAATTGAAGATGCATCAGTGAGCAATTTCAGCCGCCGATAACCGGTTGTTACCACTTTTTGTCGATGCTGGATACACGGCCGGGGTGCTCCAGAACGTTCTTTTCGATGACGCCGTCGATCCGATCCGGCGAACTTCGGACCTTGCAACTTTTTCTCCACGGTCGGACCAGCACATCGGCGCCAACTATCGTCAGCTGCGGCTCTAGTCCTGAGCTGCATTCTTTCTTCGCCTACGTCTGAAGGGACGGACCGGCCGACAACTGGCGACGGCGACGAACGCTTCCGGCTCCCCAAGCGCGTGTGGAGACTGGACTGCGCTTGAGGGGTATCGGCCCTTCGCGACGCCGGCGTTGCCCACGATCGCACTGTCAGGGCATGAGAGGAGACACCTAGAATAACGGACTCGGAGATGGCTTCATTTCGGTCGGACGGGCACACAGTGGGTGCTGGTCAAAACCATGACAGGTTGGCCGACCCGCCGAGCGACCCGGTCGAGATCACCGCCGTGCAGAAGATGCTGTCGGCGACATCAGGGAGCTTGTTGACCGGTCTATTAGGTATGTCTGGCGGCTACCCAACCATCCCCGAGCAGAGAGAGCAAGGCTAACCACATCTTTATTTACCTAGCGACGCCCCTCGACGTGGTCCGTGTCCGCTGGCAATCGCAAGGCATCTCGCAACCGCCAACCCTCGACTTCACCAAGCTCGCCATGCCCGCCGCAAGCACACCGGGCGGGATCGCCTTCCGCCCCTCCGACCTCGGCGTAACAGCCTGCTGCCGCGAAGTCTTCTTTACCAACAACACCTCCGAAATCTGCGTCGTCGGTCCGCGACCCCCGCTCAACCCCTCAGCAAGCTTCGCCGGCAGCGCCCCAATCAACTGCGCCGTCGAACAGACCCAACAGCGCACCTTCACCTCCACGTTCGACGGCCTGCGCAAGATCGCGCGCAACGAAGGCGTGACCACGCTCTGGCGCGGCCTGTCGCCGACGCTGATCATGGCCATTCCCGCCAACATCATCTACTTCACCGGCTACGAGTGGCTGCGCTCCAACAAGGCCAGCCCGATCTACCGCGCCGTGCGCGACGAATACGCGCCGCTCGTGGCCGGGTCCGTCGCGCGCATTCTGGCGGCCACGGCCGTCGGCCCCATCGAGCTGTTCCGCACGCGCCTGCAGGCCGCGCAGGGCGCGTCGAGCTCGCGCGGCGGGCACCTGACTGACACCTTCCGCGGCGTCAAGGAGATGGTGTCGGTGCACGGGTACCACGCGCTGTGGCGCGGGCTGACGTTGACGCTGTGGCGCGACGTGCCCTTCTCGGGCATGTACTGGTGGGGGTACGAGACCATCCGGGGGCGGCTGACCGACGCGCGGGAACGGGCTAGGGGCAGGCGCTCGGGAGGGAGCGGCAGCCTGGATTTGGAGACGGAGATGGAGATGGACATGGAGCGGGACGAGAGGAGGGGGGCGGCCCGGGCCAGGCGCCGGTCGCAGAGCCGGAGCCGGGAGAACCATGCGGATACGTTCACGGATAGCTTCATCGCGGGCGCGCTTTCGGGCGGCTTTGCGAGTGTGGCGACGATGCCGTTCGACGTCGGCAAGACGAGGACGCAGGTCTTCCGCGACGGGAACTCTTCTTCAGCAGCGGCCGCGAAAGCTGCCATCACCGCAGATGTGGCGCCCGAAGAGAGGAGCATGGCGCGGCTGCTGTGGCATATCTTCCGGACGGAGGGCATCCCGGGCTTGTTCAGGGGCTGGATCCCGCGCACGCTTCGGGTCGCGCCGGCGTGCGCCATCATGATCAGCAGCTACGAGGTCGGCAAGCGCGTGTTCAGAGGGGTCAACGAGCGGGCGCTTGCGGAGAAGCAGGCGGCGGCCATGGCGCGGGTGCACAACGAGCATGACGGGCCTGAGCCTGAGCCCTGAACTGAGCCGCGTTGGCTTCTCTCCTTCCTTTTCTATCTCTTCCTGCCATGGTGGCTTTCTGAACCTCTCCCCGCTACTGGAGTTTTCATCTTTCCGGCGTCCTGGTAGCATGTTTGGCGTTGTCTTCTTTATTTGAAAAGAAAAGCGGAGCGGCTCAGTGTTTCTTCAAGACGGTCAACAAGCCGGCTCTCAACGAGCCGCAACCTTTGGGCGGACAAAGCACTGCATTTAGCGGAAAACTCTCGACTCAAGATGGCGGAAAATCGCAAGAAAGCAAGATCAGCATGCATTTAGATGGGTTTTGTTAGATCCTCGGCTGTACTCTTTTACTGCCCATAGTTGTACATATCATCGGATGGTTGTGGGTTGGGGTGTATGAAATATAATGAAGGATACATGTATAGATCGATCCGTCAACTGAGTGTGTATCAACAATTAAGCCGTTGCAGTCTTGACGCGAGCTTCTGTCCGTCTCCACGTGAAATGATGGGCTGTGTAGAGCAGCGAGTCTTTGTGCAGAGGGAGTGGGATAATCGTCATTAGACTACCTAGGCTGACAATGAGCATCATACCTCGCGGTACGGTCGTTGTTTGCAGTTGTAGACGCTCGAGATATCGACAGACTTTACTGTTCTCTAGCTGACATAACTCTTCAGGAGTGGTCCTACATGTAGGGTATACTCGTAGACCCGTACCGTTGGGACGCAGGCCCAACCGGTATTGTCGAAGTAAAGGAGAGAGATATCTCATTGTACTGTTCAGCTAGTTCGCAAACTTTTCTAGTGGTATAGTGGTATCATCGGGGGTGTAAGCCAAATACAAAATGACAAGAGGGAAGCAGGTTAAACTGCAAAATCCAGCCCATCTGTTGACAGGACGAAGAAGGAATTAAACCCGTAAGAAGGGCTTATTACGAGTGTCGCATGTCAACTTCGAATCTTCAATCGATCCACCGGGAGAGGAAAAGGGGTCAAGGTGCCCCACCGAAAAGAGAGAAACGAAAAGTGCCTGGTCGGATAGGCACGGCGAGAAAATAGATCCGGCTCTGTTTTCCATCTTCTTCCACACTTCGCTTCTTCCCGCAACGAAACAAGGTGCGAGAGTTAGCACCACTGGGGCCGCAACTGGTAGCAAGCGTATCGGCTCTAACGACGGTACGGAGGCGGCCCAACCGGCGGGCGAGCACCTGGGCGAGCACCTGGCCCTGCCATTCCCTCGGCGCCGCCAGTTAGTTCCGCCACTCTCGCCTTGATGCGGGCAACACGGGACTCGATGGCTGAACACAGGTTAGCTTGGACCTGGCAACGATCATCCTTTCGAATTCACTTACTCTCTTCGCTGCTGTCGTCCGTAATCAGGCTTCCCGAAACTCTTGCCTGGACGGCTTGGCGCTGAGCAGCTCGCTCGGCAGCATTCCTGCGGATCTGCGCCCACCTGTCCTGAGGGTCGACTGCACGAGCCACAGGCGCCGGGGGCGGTGCTGCTTCCTCTTCGGCAGGCTCCGGTGCCGGTGGTGACGGGCTCCGAGGGGAATGTCTCGCGATTGGGAGAGGCACTGCGTCATCATCATCATCCGAATCGCCTTCGGGAGCGAATGCAGGCTGGTCGAGGAGCGGGCCTTGATCGAAGCGCGAGAATTCATTCTTCGCCTCAGCAGCATCTGCCGTGCTCACAGGCGAGACCTCCTCAGCAGCAGGGGACTCAGGAACGGGCTCAGGTTCCGCGGTAGCCTGTGGAGCAGCCGGAGCCGGGGCGGGAACTGGCACACGAGCAGGGATGGCTTGAGGCTTCTGCGGGACAACGGGCTCCTGCTTTGGCGGCGCGGGCTTGGGCTCTTCCTGCTGCGTCGCCTTCTGCGGAACAGCAGGCGCAGGAGATTTCTGCTCGGCGGCAGCGAACGATTTGAGCTGCTCAGCGGCATTCTCAGGGACCTTGGAACCCCTGTTTTTACGGCTGAACAGCTTCTTCAAGCCGTTGCTACCGCCGGTCTTGGCCATCTCCTTGTGAAGCTTCTTTTGCTTATGGCTCTCAGGGCTCATGTAGGGCTCAGGAGAGACCATCTTATCCCTCGCCAACTCCAAACTCTCCGCTTCTTTCGGTGGAGGCAATGGGCTATGCACCCGTTCCGCCGGATGGATTTCTTTGGGTGCCTCCGGCTCTTTCTCTTCCCGTTTCGGTATCTGTGAGCTGGTTGTTTCGTCATGTCGCGGGGCCGAGGACGAGCTCGCTGTCGTGACCGGGCCGGGCCGTGCGGGCGACGACGGCGTCTTGGAAGGCGGTTGCGGGCGATGGTCCTCCTCGGCTATGGGCGTGGCATGCCCATTGGTCTGCGAAGCCAAGCTCCCAGGTCCACGGCCGGCATTCGTGTTGGCAAGGTAGGCCTCTCGTATCGCCTCCTTGTCGTATTTACTGGCCCATTTCACTGCTGGAGCTGCCTCGCCGAGGATGCTTGGCTGAAGAGTGAGAACGCTGTTAGTCTTGTCATTCAACCAGTCCGTATCCTTTCTTCCTCGCCGCTCCTGCACCTGCTGCTGTGCCTTTTGCTGTTCCTGCCGCTGGAGCTGAAGTGCGGCAGCCTGGATCTTTGCTTGCTGATCAGGACCAATACTCGTCTTACTGAAACCCATCGTGGTGCTTGGTTTCAGGTGTCCGTCACTCTTCTCCAGAGCGTGCTTCCCGGTGGATTTTCTCCTATTAATCCCCTTGCCGCGACGGGTCCAACTGAAAAAGCCCTTCTTCTCCGCGATATAAGCGCCTTCCTCAGGGTCAGGAGCTGCGCCCTTGACAATCTCCTCCATCACAAGCCAGCGGCCGGTTCGAATGATAGTCTCAACCACAGCGCAACGCCCAAAGGCCGACTTCCTCTCCGGCGTCTCTTCCGGGCCCAAACTGGTCATCCACACCCACCAAAATGCGTCGTCAAGATCAAATCGGACGATGCTTGCCAGCTCACCAGGTTCAAGCTGATGGTCACTCTCGAGTCTCGGCCTGTGAGACTGAGAGCTCCGCTGTCGGACGCCCGTATCAATTGGAGGGAGCACCTTGTCTGGGGGCAACAACACGTTCGTTGTCGCCCGGTCGTCCAGGAAACCAGATGAAAGGAAATCCGCCCAAGATGGTGTAGTGGGCCGTCCCAAATCGCCCTTTCCTGAGGCAGGCGTATTTCGTAGTCCTTGCTGCTGCCGCCGTAAAGCAAGCAGTGAATCATCCTCCAGTTCATCTTCCTCAAGGGCGCTTGTGAAGCCAATATCCTCGAACCGAGACCATGAGGCATCGCGGAGGCTCGTGGAGACCTTTGAACTCGACACCGCGTGCGACTGGTTCGCCGCGGAGATCGCCCTAAGAACTCTGCGGCACTCCTCAGTCAAAGCCTGTATGGGATCCTCATACTCTGACCACTCCTTGAGCGCCCTGTCTTCGTCGCGGTACTGGAAATGGTTAGCCCTCCGCAGCAGGGCGAATGGCGTAGGCGACACAGTGTCGACAATCATGGCAACCCTGTTCGTCGATGTCTGCAAGAGCGCCGGCCTCTGGGGCGGGTATTCGGTTTCTTGTAGGAGCTTTTGCAGTGACATGGGCAACAGTGAGATACCGCCAATGGTCGGTTCAGGTGCAAGCGACCTGAGATATGCAAAGAACAAATGGCTAGTGGCGTCGGCCGCGCTGTCGAAAGTCCGTTAGGAAACAGTGTCTCGCTGTGACAAAGCAGGAACTTGCCTGAGCCATGCTTTATACGCCCCGTCGAAGCCATTGCCTGTATCGTTGTGCTCGAACGCCCACCAGGCAGCCATGCGCGAAAGCTTGCGCCCTCCAAGTCCGTTCATTTTGCTGTGGGCGGCAATGGCTGAGAGAAGATCGAAAAAGTCAAAGATGATCTTTGACCGAGACTCGTTGTCGACGCTAAGAGGAATGAACGTCTTGAACGAGTCTCTAGCCATGTGCGAGTCTGCGATCCGGTCAGCTCAGTCTTGGTGCTCTTCAGTTCACCATGCGCGGTTTACCTTGCTCTCCGACCTTGAAAAGCTCGTAGGAGTCCCAGCCAACAACACCGCCCTGAAGTCTGCTCCAGCACCATTTTATCACGCCTGAGATGACCTGTACCCATTATCAGCATCCCAAACTCGGTCTGTAGGCCACGCAATTGTTCTGCGCATCGTACCATTGGCTCCGTCATCCGCAACTCCTGAGCCAGGGCTTCTCCGCGAAGCACCTGACCGCCATCTTTGCCATCGAAAAAGTGTCGCACAAAAGTACGGACCGCACTTGGGTCAGAGGTCGGCCGAAAAGGGAGTAGTAGAAAGGGAATATCGAGAGCTGTGGCGTGCCGTTAGCTTGCCGTTGTGGCACAGGGCGTCGCGGGCCGGCACCTTAGGTGCAGGATAGGCGCAGCAAAAGCGGAAATTGATGTCATACCTCGGGCTTTGAGCTCCTCCGTGCAGTACCGAATCAGCTGCTGAACTTCCTCAGGCTCGACTGTCTTGCGGGTCCACGCGTCTTCCCACCGCGGTTTCTGCGGCTGTTGGTCCACAAACTGGTCGAGGGCACCTTTCTTGGACTTGTCCCTGCCCTTAAGGCGGGAAAACAGGCCGGGCATTGTGATTTGCGCCGCGTGTCTTGGATCCAGGCGCGTAATGCAAGTTTGGATATTCGCCGTCGGAGGTGGGACCGAGTAGCAGAGTCAAGGCGCCGTGGTTCAGCACGAGGATGTGTGATGAATAAGTGGTGCGGCCATGCGATGCCGCGAGAAAGGGAAAAAGGATAATATTTTGGCTGCGCGACCAAAGCTGGGTGCTGAAATTCGGGCAACCTCGAACGATTGGGTCTCGGTCGTCGTGCGCGTCGTAGCGTCGCTTTGGTGCCGGTCCCGGGCTTAAGTGAAGTGCAAGAGACAGGGACAAACGATAAGGATCCGGAGGGTATATAGAGATCGAAGTCGAAGGCAAGCAGATAGATACGATGAAAATTCAAAGCTGGAGATCCAACGTTAAAAAAGTGAGGAAGAGGAAGAAACTGCTCTCGTCGCAACAGGTGGGCGTTGAGAAGCGCCTCAGGGGTCTCGATCACAGCCCGATTCGCGTGCCAAGAAATTGCCAGTACTCGCCTGAGCCGCCGCCAATTCAAGCTCAAGTCGCCTGTGGCTGGACTAGCCGCAAAGAGTTACTTGGTGTCTTAGATGTCAGGCTGAATTAGGATTAGGCTTCTCTGCAGCCAGTTGGAGGAACTGTTAACGACTTGATGCAGGAACCAAGAACAGCACCCGACATTGGGCGAGCACACTGTGTGCCAGCTCTTTTATCTTGAAATTGAAGGGTTACCCAGGGCGCAACGCTAGTGCCGTTGGATGTCCCCACCCGACTCTTTGCAGCGACCGAGCGTTCGCATTGCCGTCTTTTAGCTTTTCAAGGACGAAACCGTCGGCTTCGGGACCGGCGTGAGCCCTTCTCACCTTGACGGCTGTGGAGCGCGGAGCGGGAAGGAAGGTGCGGTGGACAGGGATGTCCTGTGTCTGGGGTTCTCCTCCAGCTGTTGTCCAAATGCAATGCTCCGCAGCCCAGATCTGCCCAGCGGCGATCCGATATTTCAGCGCGTTGTGAGATCCATCAAAGAGCGGCAGTGTTTCTTAAGGCGAGGCAACCAAAGCCAAGGACGACGGCATTCTTGCATTACTAACATGCCGGCTCTGGCCCAAGTAACCCCAGCACGGCATCTGCATGAGTGCTGTTGCACCGGAACACTGACCTTGCAGCAAGTTAAATTCGCCAGCGCCACTTCAAGAATTTTTTCTTGGTTTGTGCTTCAACCAGCAAGGTTCCATCCAAGCTTCTGGCGGGCGCCTTCCTTTTTTTTTTTTTTTTTTTTTTTTTCTTCAGAAGCTTCGGCAAAAGCAGCCATGCTTCCCTCCCATTGCTGCCCGCATTGATCTACTTAGTCAGTTGCCAACTCATCCACCCCACGTCGAGCACAAGCCCTATCACAACCAGCACGCGGCGGAGCCTATCAATTGGGCCAACGAAGCCATTGGACAAAGGTAGACCAACCATGCCCGAGCACACTCCCGGACCCGGGGTCTGAGCTGGCATGACGCTCACGGATTGTCCAGTCATGATGAACTTGAAAAGGCACGTTTACCGGCATGGCTCGAGCGACCAACCAGCCTCGAACGCATGGCAGTGTCTGCCACCCACGCAACATTGGAGCCCGCCGAATCTC
This sequence comes from Achaetomium macrosporum, assembly GCA_033296875.1. NCBI lineage: Eukaryota > Fungi > Ascomycota > Sordariomycetes > Sordariales > Chaetomiaceae > Achaetomium > Achaetomium macrosporum. The sequence continues at coordinate 61,180 of MU860074.1, forward strand.
TGAGTTCGTTTACAAAAATCCGCGCGGTCGGTTGGGGCCGCCCTGCATCGGCATCAAAGGCGAGCTTGGACCTGCATAAAGGGACCCCGCATACACTCCAACCCTGGTTTGTTTGTTAGCTCGGTACTTTAAGTGGAGGAAATAAGAGAATCCCTAAAGAATCTCGATAATAGCCCTATTCTTCTCCTAAAAAAAGCGTTCTAACTTCTTAAATATTATATCCTGGCGAGGCCTGATTTGTAGGGCAGTGCTTGGGAGTGTAAAGCGGGTGCTGGCTGTGCTCGGGGTAGGAAGGTTCAAGATCGGGGTGTTCTGGGTCGGATCCGAGGGATTCGGTTGGTCGCATCGCTCACGACGCTCTACCGTAGAATGGAAAGTCTTGTGGGGGGGTGTTCCGAACTAACAAACAAACCAGTATTGTCCTGTAGGGTGCTACCGTAGCTACTGGTCAACTTGAGTGATACACCAATGAGATGCCCATACAACGCCGAGGAGATTGAAACCAAGCACAGCATCATCTATACTACCTTGGCCTTGATGTCAATTGGTGGTATCGAGCCCGAGGTACTGAGCACGTCCTTCGGACAACATCCGGACCTCGAATGAACGGGCCGGCGGGCACAGTTGGGGTTGTCGCCAAGATTCTTATTTCTGGCTTCTCGACCAATCACCGCTTCTCTTCAAGCGGATCGCTTTCCCTTCTGGGTATATGCGAGTTCGACGACTTCCAGTTGCTGTTCTTGAACCGTTTTGTTCTCATTCTTTCCGTTTCAGTCTGATTCAAGCTTCCATATAACCTCCTTATGCTTTCTCGAATTTACTGACAACAGGGATGATAGTAGTGGCATACCTAGAGCAGACCGTACGAATTGTTGGAATGATGTCATCAACACCAGACACTGCTGGGTCCACATTGCTCTGCTGCGCCTCTACGTATCAATTTTCTGAAACACCGACTGCGCTTCTTCGGCATGAAGCCTTACTCTCGCGATGGGGACCAGACCGCGTGCTGAACCGGGTCCAAGCCAACACATAGCAAGCACATGACTCGGAAGAAATGCGGACCTAACGACAGATCTACCCTTCCAGTGCCTTCCAGGATGTCGACCTTTTCAATGTCGGGCTCTGAAAAGGTCTGAATCCTAGGGTGATATCCTCTATCGTGAACCCTCCGAGAACCATGGACAAATGGGTGCCTTAGTGAGATGTCATTTCCTTGCCTAGCAGAGCACTAGGACTTGATTGCTGCATCGCGGCGCTTGATTATCAATTGAAGTAATTATTCGCATCTGGATGTTCCACGTAAAGGGATAGCCAAGTATGATAAGAGGACGCGACTCTTCCCTTGGAGCCTAGCGCTTCTACGTACGAATGACTCGGAGTTGTAGACTGCTAAGATACGGCTTGTTGAGGGCTGTCCGGTACAGTTTATGAACCACAGCCTCGCAGGTCGAATCCAGCGTGGCAGCAGCCAACGACACCTAACCACACAACTTGGCGCCAATGCACAATACCGGGGAATTCCCTTCCCATCTGCCATTTGCGGCTCTTGACATGTTGTTTCTTGAGTGCATGATATCCATGTGCCCAACAACCCAGCTACCCAGCTAAACCTTCGACAACACCAGACTTGGATCCCAACTCGAGGACAAACTCAGGCAAAGAAGTACAAACCCCGTCGTCATTTCCAGTTTCCTTGCCATGATATTCCCAAACCAAAGGAAAGCCCAACTCGTGAGTGTGAAATGCCCGATAAAGTACGAATGAGGCTCTCGTGGAAGACAGAGATAACCCACCATAACCCCGAAAGACAGGTATGGAGCGTGCCTTGGATGGAGTCGGTGTCAACATGACGCTGCGTCATCCATAGGCGCATACATGCCAAGGGGAAGTCCAATCCCCTTCCCATCGCGATCTGCTTCCCTCATTTCACCATAAGGGATATGAAGAGGGACACAGAACGCGACCCACTCAAGCCTCGACCTCAGGCGCGGCATTCTCCTCCCCCTCCGCAGTCTCGGTCGCCCCTTTCTTCTTTTCCGCGACCGCCTCCTTCTCCGCGGCAGTACTGTTCTCGCCAGCTGCAGAAGAAGAAGGCTTCACGGCAGCCTCAGCCTTAACCACAGCCGCCAGCATTTCCGCCGCGTCCCCATCTTCCACCTCGTCCTCCTCTTCTACCCCCTTTTCCTTCCCCTTCCCTTTCTCTCCCTCTTTTTCTTTTTTATCACCCTCCTCATCGTCAAACACGCTCTCGCCCTCAACAAGCGCCCAATCCACCCTCCCTTGCGGGCCATACCGCTCGGCAAGCCAGTCATTGGCCAGGCGGAAATGCCGGCAGGTGAAGAACCCGTTGCTCGCGCTCAGCGGGCTCGGGTGCACCGTCTTGAGCACGAGGTGGCGCTTCCCGTCGACGCGCAGCACCCGCTTGCCCGCGGGCGTGCCCCAGGCCAGGAAGACGACTCCCCGCGTGCGCCGCGCCGCCACCAGGTCGATGCACTTCTGCGTGAAGCGCTCCCAGCCGCGGTTGGAGTGGCTGTTGGCCTCGTGGGCGCGCACCGTGAGGCACGTGTTGAGCATCAGCACGCCGCGGTCGGCCCAGGGCGTGAGCAGCCCGCCATTGTTGGGCGGCGGGTTGAAGGAAGGGTAGTCGTTCTTGAGGCAGATGTACATGTTCTTCAGGGAGGGCGGGGCGCGGGTCGGCGGGCGGACGGAGAAGGCTAGCCCGTGGGCTTGGTTGTGGTTGTGGTAGGGGTCTTGGCCTAGGATGACGACCTTTACGGTGTTGAACGGGGTGTGACGGGACCTGGGTGATTTATTTTACGTCGTTAGATGGCGTTGATGGTGAAAAATGGGGTGAGAAGGGAATGGATTACCAGCTGTAGACGTCCTCCGCGGGCGGGAACCACTTCCTGCCTGCGGCCGTCTCGCGGTCGAGGAATCTCTTGAGCTCGAGGAAGTCCTTGGTGACGAGCTCGTCCTTGAGCAGGGCCAGCCAGCTCTCGTGGAGGGTGTCAATCTCGAGCTGCAGCAGCTGCCGCTGCTCGGGAGTCAATGAAGCGACCCATTGCGCCTTGTCGAACTTGGGGCCTGCGGGTTCAGGTGCCGAGGCAGCACTTTTGCCTGCATTTCCGCTGGTGGATGATGGCTTGGGGGCGCCGAAGAAGGACATGATGTTGCCCTGCTTGGTCTTTTTTGACTCCGCACCAGCCTGGGCGGCGGCCTTCCGCTTGAGCGTGGACATGTTGTGGGTGAAAAGCGGTGAAGTGAGGTGGTGATGGAGTGGAGTTGGTGATGAAAGACGTAGCCGAATTACACGACGACAGAGCAGATGGCGGATGGGAAGGAATGGCCGGGGGAATATGAAGACTGAAGACTTGAAGGGCGTAATCCTGAGAACAAACGGGCCCAAAAGCCCGGGTCGATATGCTTGGGAATGAGGATGCTCAGGATTCAGCCGAAGTGGCGGCTACTCGTACTGAAGGTCTGAAAGTTGAGAGTTGAGAGTTGAGAGTTGAGAGAAAAGGCGACAATTGAGCTTCAAGTTCCCCAAACTCCACAGTCGGCGGGCGGGACGGGAGCGGAGATGAGCACAAAATCCTGGCAAACAAAAAGGCTGGCAGATGCAGCTCAGACCTTGCAATGTTGCAAAAGTCTGCCTGGATGGCTGGCTGAGTTACAGGGCATTTTTAGCTGCTTTGAGAAAAGCGCGTTTCTGACGCGGGTTTTGGCGTCACTCGTTAAATGTAAGACGGAGATGGCAGGGGTCGAGCAGGGTTGCTCGGCCCTGTAGGATTTCAGTAAGTTGGACCTGAGAGATGAAGCAGAGTAGCTCAGAAAGATATTTGCCCCTCGTTGTGGTTTGACGATCGATTGAATCTAGCTCATCAGACGCTCTCAATGGCTTGGGTTGTATGTATTCCGTACACTGAGTCCACCGATCAAGTGAAATTCGAGGTGGAGCGTGCAGCCAGTGGTGGGTCCCAGGACATGGAGTCGCGCCAGATCCCAGCCCTACGCGACGTCATTGGTTCGTTGGCCTGCAACCACTTAACGCGGTCGGGTAGCCTTCCCGCGTTCTGCGCGTGCCCGCCCGCCTTTACAATTTCTCTCCATGCGCAGGTCAGGGGCGGTTGCAGCGAGGAACGTGCCCTAACTGGGCCGGACAAGAGCATTGTCGTATCCGCCCGACAGAATGAGCGCAGCAAAATCAGTACAAGCCGTGGTATATTAACCTTAGTAACCAGGAAGCCAACCTCCGGAATCCACAGTATACAACCTCCAACCCGCCCAGATACCCCAAAAAGTGAATATACAAGCAGACTGACTTCCTCACATGCCTACTACTACTACCCCTTCCAATTCAACCACGCAAAGATCCCCACCACCATCCATGTAACCCTCCACACGGTGGTCCACAACTCGGTAACCACAACCCCGACCGTCGATTTCGGCTGCCTTGGGCCCCTCCTCTTCAACGCAGCCTTCCACTTCCCATTATACCCACCACCACCACCGCCGTATCCGTATCCGTAGTAGCCCATCTCCTCCTCCTCGTTCTCGCTCGGTATCTCGATCCGCGGCGCGGCCCTCGACCGGCCCTCCCACCCCCATCTCCCGCTCTTCCTCCTCCCATGTCTCCCTCCTCCTGACCCTGATCTATGAAGATTGCCACCTTTAGGGCTCGGATTCCTCGCCTGCGCCGCAAGCCCGTTGGCCCGTACGCCGTGAGGCATGAAAGACGCGGAGCCGGCGGCAGAGCTCCCGCTTCGCTCACGCGTGGTGCCATTTCCGTGATGGTGGTTGTGGTGGCCGTTGCTCAGGAAATGGGACGCGGAGAAGCCGCGCTGCGGGAGGGCATACTCGTCGTAGTCCTCCACCTTGGCCTTGAACACGGGCAGGACGCTGCTATTTCTCTTTTGTTGTTGTGCGGGTCGTCCGGCAGAAAGTGACTCGGCTAGATCGAGCGCGAACGGCTTCAGCCCCAGGAGCGGGACCAGGCAAGCGCGGATGGCTAGCACGGCGAGGCAGACTAGGGCGAAGCTGACGTAGCGGAGGTAGGTGGATACCTGGCTCGGGAGGAGGCAGAGGTGCGTCTGGAGCGTTGGTTGTTCGCCCGAGGTGAGGGGCTGGCCGGTGGCTGGGTCGATCGGGTTGTACAGGCTCACGAGCAGGAAGCCTGGCTTGGACACGCCCATTGCCATGCTGATGCTCTTCACGGTGATCTCGGGCACGTGGGCCTGCGCGGCAGAGTGCGTGACCTCGCAGTAATCGTGATCGTCGCCTGAGAAGGCGTGGACGACGTTTCCGACTTTCTTGATCAGCTTTTCCGAGTCCTTCTCGCCAAGCACGTTTTGGTACTGGTAGCCGCCTGAGACGGAGATGGCGTTGCGATGATCGGGAAAGACGGGGTCAGTCTGTCCCTTGGGCGGCTTCGTAGGTGGCCACCTCTCTCGCAGCGGCCCGCAGGGCGTTCCAGGCGGCCGGTGGAGCGGGACGTGCGTGAGTAGGATTGTGGGCAGTTGCGGCGCGTTGCCCCCTCGACTTGATTTGTCGTCGATCTTAACCTTGTCCGCTTCCTCGATCTTGTGCTGGAGTTGACTTTCTTGTACCTCCCCCCGGAGGAAGCGCAGCTCTCTTTCAACCGCCTTCTGCTTTGTTCTCTTGACGTCGTCTAGGAACCGCTCGACTGGTTCGTAAATCGCCCTGAGATCGTGCCGGCTGGCTTCGGCCGAGGATGCTGCGCTCAGCGACACAGTGTCGACAGACACGAACGTGTGATTCCCGACAACGTCCACCCGGTTACCCTCCCCAAAGTACGTCTCGAATCTGTTCCTCACGGACACTTTGATCTGGTCGCCAAACCCCAGGTCATGATTGCCAGGCAAACTGGCGACTAGCTTCCTCCGCCTCCGCCCGGCGTCTTCCTCTGCTCCAGCCTTCACCCAGGGATCCACAAAGATGCCCCCAAACCTGGCGTATTCCTCCAGCCAGTAAGACTCCCCGTATTTCTTGTGCCACTTCTTCAAATACTTCTGTTCATGTTTCGGATGCGGGCCCCATTCCGGGTCCTCAAACGACCCGTGAGCCGTCTTCCACTCTCTGCCGCCGTCAAACAGGTCCCCCAGGAAGAAAATGCTGTCGGGGTTGAGTTGCCACTGCAGCTGACTGTACGATCGGCGGAGGTAGTTGTCAGTGATTAGCACCGTCAGTGAATTAAGCGGCCAGGGGCGGCCGGGATACGAGTGGGGGTCGATGAGCTGCGGGTCGGCGACGAGCGCGACGCGGTGAGGTTCGGCACCGGCAGGCTGTATATAGCAAAGCAAACACATGGTATTAGCATCTCTTCGTGTCGCACCGTTCCGTCCTTGTCATACCCAGTTCTCCCAGTTGCTCCAGTCACAGCTCTCGACCTTGGAGTGAAACACCCATCGTTCCCCCCAGAGCAGCACCACCATCCATACGGCCACGAGCAGGTGCGGAAAGCTCAGCAGACGATGGTAGGCCAGGTTCTGACGCAGACGATATACCGTAGACAACATGGCAGCGAACACTATGCCGTGGCCACGCTCGCGCCAGAGGCGGACCAGCGAGCGGACGGCCTGGGCAACGAGGGCGCGGAAGTCGTCGAGCAGCGAGGCCGAGTTGTCCGGGTAGTACCGGGGAGGGTAGATGAAGTCGCTCTTGCTGCTATACGGCCGAGCCATGGCGGATGCCCGGCGTAGCCATACCCGGGAGCTCTGCGAAATGAGACAGTCCTGTCCCGGCCTGGAATGTCGTGTCTCGCGGCTGTGGAGGCTCGGATCGAGCAGCAAAGGCCGCAGTGAAAACACCGATTAATACAGTCTCGTTCGTATCCAACTCTCGAAAAGCAAAGGTTGAATGGAACGGGGACCGCTAACAGCAGTGCCTGTACAGGCAGCAGTGCGAACTAGTTGGAAAAGGGGCTTAGGTTGGTCAAGCCGCAATCCGTCAAAAGGTCGAATTGGAGCATGAACTGTCCGCACTGCGTCAGCCGAAAAGAGGCCGCTGACAGCGGACCCTGCATTCCAGGCCATGTGGGGCCAGAGCTCAGCGGGCTGAATTTGTTTGCTGAGCAACCTCGACTGGGCCTGGCCCTCTGTTTCTTTAGGTTTCTGCAATTCAGAACAGGGCAATTGACGGCTCTGATGTTGTGAGCCCGATGCGATATATTCTTCTCTGTCCAATTCGAGCTCCTTGAACCTGGTGCTCCATAGAATCTGAAATCTTAACGGGATTCAGGGGCACTTGAATATGTACATCACGTTGAACTTGATCCCCGCCAGTTTGCATGTATTCCCCGAATCCCCGCACCGTTTCATGCACCGGCCCCGAATTTCCGGGTCCCACCACCCTGGCAACACGGAGTTGTCGGCACAGGAGAGCCGTCCGGCGCCGAGGACGGGCACACGCCCTCACCATCGTCACTGGCCACGACGGAGGACAATGCCACCTTGCCCTTCTGGACTGTCGCTCATGGCCAGCTCGTACTTCCTCGACCATAGCGCGAAAAGGGTACCTTGATTTATCGATGAGGCATTCAACATCAAAGGCTCGCTCATCAGTACCTCCTTCTCATAGCTTCTATATCAGCGACGGCAGCGGCAAGACATCGAATACGGACCGTGATCACATTCTCACGTCATGCAAAGAATGTACCAAGAAGAAAATATATACGAGAAAGATGCAGGCTTCCTTCAATCCCTCACGGAGCAACCAGCAACGGCACCCCTAAAACACCCACGTGAACGACTCCTTGACCTCAAACGGAACAGAGTACCTGGAGCAAGTAACAGTGTCAGCAAGCAAGGTACCCTAGATGAACGAAAACGGATGGCAAACAATCGGCACACCGGGGAAAATAAACTCACTTAACGTCCGCCGCCGAAGCAGCGACCAACGCCCTAAACATCCCCTTCTCGGCAATCCACCGCCCAACCGCCGGATCATAGTACCCGACCGCATACCGATCCAGCCGTATCCTTAAATGCTTAGTCTCACCAGCCTCCAGCTCGACCTTCTCGAACGCAACCAGCTCCTTCTCGGGCCGCGGCAGCCGGCTCTTCTCGTCGCGCACGTAGATCTGCACCGTCTCGGACCCCGCCACGTCGCCCACGTTGCTGATGCCCACGACCAGCTCGATGGCGCCATCTGGGTCTGACGGAAGAACGCGCGAGCTGAGCGAGGGCCGGCCGTACTCGAATTGCGTGTAGGACAGGCCGTGGCCGAAGGGGAACAGCGGCGCGATGCGCACGCGGTCGTAGTGCCGGTAGCCGATGTACAGCCCTTCGCCGTAGACGACCTCGTCGTTCTCGCCCGGCCAGTTGTGGTACGCTGGTGTGTCTTGTAGGCGGCGGGGGAAGGTGCACTAACGGGATGGTCAGGGGGGGAGGGGAGGAGGGGAGGGAAATTGGGACTTACTGGTAGTTTGCCGCTTGGGTTCCTGACGCCGAAGAGGACAGCGGCAAGGGCGTTGCCGGCTTCCTGGCCCTGGTACCAGGCTTGCAGGATGGCCGGCACCCGGTCCGCCCACGGCATGGTCACGGGCGAGCCGGACTGGTTGACGACCACCGTGCTGGGGTTGGCCTGGACCACGGCCTCGATAAGACGGTCTTGGCTGCCGTCCGAGGGCAGGTCCATGGTCTGGCGGTCGTAGCCTTCGGATTCCCACTCGGCGTCCAGGCCGACAATCACCACGGCGACGTCGGCGGCCTTGGCGGCGTCGACGGCTTCTTGGAGGTAGTCAACCTGGTCCTCGACCTTGAAGCCTATCCGGCACCCGCCGTACTTGTGCGTCATGTTGAACTGCTTCTGCTTGGCCAGCGGGCGCAGCTCGTTCGTCATCTCGACGCGCAGCTCCACGGGCCTGCCCGCGTGCATCTCGACGTCGACCAGGTAGTCGATGGAGCCGTCGAACATGGCCTCGCCTTCTTCCGTCCAGTTCCAGAGATCCAGAGCCAGGCCGCCGTTGACGTAGAGCTTGCCTGGGCCGACAGACATAAAAGAGATCGTGTGCTTCCCGGAGGTTGGGGGAGTCAGGTACGTCGTCACGATCGCCGACCACTCCGGTCCAACATCAGCCAGGGGTGCCGAGTCCCAGAGGAAGAGGTCCGTGTTCGTCCGCCGCTGAATAACGACGGGCTGGCCTTCGAACCTGTCACCCCTGAACCACTCGATCGATACGCCTTGCTTCCCGGTCTTGTCGGAACAGTAAGGGGATGCCACCGGAAGCCACTTGTAGATATGGCATCCGAGGCTGTAGGTGACGGGCTGCTGGGCGACTTTGCGGATGCTGTCCAGGGGCACGGTGTTGTAGTAGGGATTGAGGCTGGCGCTTCCGCCGCCCCCGGCGATCGCTCTGTTGGCATTTGGCCCGATGACGGCCACCTTGGCGGTGGCGGGGTTGATGGGCAGGATGGAGCCCTCGTTCTTTAAGAGTGTGAGCCCTTGCACACCGGCCTCGCGGATGAGGTTCCTGGTCTCTTCACTGTCGTCTTCCCTCTCCTCTGCCTCCGGTGTCAGATCGCCCCCTTTCGTACGTTCCACAAGGGTGAGGACGTTCTCGGCTGCTCGGTCGATATCAACCTCTGTGATTTTCCCCTGTTTCAGGGCCTCGAGAACCTTTTCGAAGCGCCACTTGTTGGAGAAAGGAAATTCAATGTCCATTCCAGCCTTCAGCGATTCCGCGGTTGAGTTCGTACCACCCCAGTCCGATAGGACGGTCCTTATGGGGAATGATCAGTCGTCGATCACCCTCGCTTATTATCTCCAGACTTGGCTGCAGGTGTGTTTGCCACTTACCCATCGTAGCCCCATTCGCCACGGAGGATATCCGAGAGGATGTGCTTGTTCATATCCATGTGGACACCGTTCACACGGTTATAAGAAGACATGAGCGCCCATGGCTTAGCCTCGCGGACTGCGATCTCGAACGGACGCAGGTACAGCTCTCGAAGCGGCCTCTCAGCAATGACCGAGTTGACGGTCACTCTATTCGTCTCCTGCTCATTGCCGACGAAGTCTGTTTCACCATCAGCATACACTGCCCTACAGGTCTGTCTCGGCACCGGCACCGACGCTTGATAGTGGCAGCTACGCCTCTTTCTTGTAGCCCCTTGATGTACTGGGCAGCCAGCTTGCCAGTCAGGAGAGGGTCCTCCGAGAAAGACTCGAAATTCCTCCCTCCCAGTGGGTGTCTGTGCAGGCAAACAGTTGGCGCGAGGAGAACGTTGGCTGACCGCGCTTTAGCTTCGTCGGCAAGGTGCTGGCCAATTTGGTGGAGAAGATCCTTGTTCCATGTTGCTGCAAGTGAGATACCGCAGGGGAAAAGGGCGGCCTGTTCAAACGGTCAACACCACCCGAGCAGGTTACCGACCATCGTCCCCTCATTGTTGCTTGCTCACTTTGGTGCCCCCGACGAAGATCCCCCCACGAGCACCATTCGGCCCGTCACTCGTCTTGATGGCCGGGATGCCCTTGGACGGAATCGCCTTCGTCCTCCAGAAGTCTGCGGCTGTCAATAGAGACACCTGCTGCATGTCAATCCTCTGTTTTCACGGAGGGGTGTTGGCGAAGCAGCGAACCTTTTCCTCCTGGGTCAAGGTGGCCAGCTTCTTCCTAGCCAGCACCCTCTTGTCCTTCGGCGGCCCGCTCTCCTGAATTGGGCTGTCCGGCGGAGAGAACTCAGTGTCTGGAGTGGTGGTGTCGATGCTTCCGACCGGCGACGCATTCGGATCGATATCTTGCCCGAGCTCGACCTCTGATACTGGGACGAGCGCTGCCATTGTGGTTTTTCTTGTTTCCCGCACTACAAGGGGAATGACGGACGACAATGAGCTACTGTGACAACGCAGATTCCAGGTTACCTGTGGTCCTAGATGGGTCGTCTCTAGTGAAAGAGCGTGGCGTTGGGTAAGGAAAACCGCAACACTGGTGTCAGAATGCGTTTCTCTTGGAAACCGAAGACAAGGAGATCAACAGACGAGGAAATCTATATAAGTTGACAGCAGCTGGGAATGGCCGAACACATGTGGCTTTCTCTTCCCGAACATTAACCGTGGGGTATGGAAACGGCCCCGTAGAGGGCTCCTCGGCAGGAACGCAGGCAAGATTGGGAATGTGGGCTTAGCGTGAGAGGGAGCAAACAGAAGATAGTCATTGTCCAAGACCCTTCCCGTCAACCCATACCATCTTACGGTATAATAAGTTATGGGGCGGACTCGACAGGGATACAGTACCTGAATGTTGCATGGGAGAGTGGAACTGAAGGCGGATCGGACACTGGGGCCATCTGTGAGTGATCAGAGCAGTGCTGTGGTGTCACTTGACGATCTCCATCCGTTATCCCTTTATGATTGATACCCTCGGGTGCAAATAGCCACATCGGTAGGAACGGACCGTATGAGCGGTAGTACCATTTGGTGCCCAGCTTCTGTGTAAGGCCGGATACCCACACGATTATTGCATAAAGCGCACATTCCGGCAACCAAGCAAGGATAGTTCGCCCGAGTGGGATGGGAATAGGGACGTGGGACGTGGTCTCTCCAGGTACGAAGTGTCTCGAGGATGGAAACGGCTTCTTCGTTGGGACTCGCTTCCCAGCAGGCCGGCTAACCAAAACAAATCTAGGCTAGCCGCTTGACCCCTGTCGATAAGATGTGAGGGCCGCCTTGGCATCATGAGGCCTTCAATGTCGTTGGATCCTCCGTTCAGTCATAGGCGAAGATGATCTTCTTCGCTGCCGCGCTGTTTTAAGTAGTTTTCGATGTCGCGCGTGATTGCCCTGGGGGATGGCTTGGAACAGTGGTTGCTGGCAGCCCAACCCCATTCTTCGAGTCCAGGTACTCCAGTCTACCGTCGATCGGCTCCTTTGATGTCCACAGACGGCGGGCCTCGGTGAGCTCTTCATGACATCTGTTAGCATTTCTTCTCATGAGCTAGCTAAAGACGGGAATCCACTCGAAATGTTGATCAGCGCGGCAGGATAGTCGGCAGAACGGCTCTGGTGTTGAGCCCCAAAGCCGAGAGATGACGAAACAGGGAAGCAGGGTTGAGAATTCGAATTAAGAACCGGGGTTTTGCAAGAATAGGGTAACTGATCGTGGGGAACCACCTTATCGGATTCGGCGAACGTCTCTCCAGGAACGGGACTCCGGCCCGGATTCCTTGACAGAGCCGACCCCGGCAATGCGGATTGGTCGGCTGGCAACGTACGTATTTCCAGGATCCCACTGCAGGGCGTGATTTGCGAGGACCTGGCCGCGCTTTTATACCACTTATATCACGGCCATGATATGGGTGCATGGATGGAAGAAGACCGCCTGCAGTCGAATCACCTAGGTTAGCGCCATGCATGTTAGAGAGGCACCGGGAGTCGTCAATCGCCAGTTCAGAGTGCGCCGGGCGCCTGGCAAGGCTCGCGAACCATCCATGTAACCACAGCGAGAAGGCTTGACCGGGAAAAGCAGTGGCTGAAGAAGCTTCTCATGCGCCTTCTCGGTGCGGTGTTACAATGTGGTCCATTTACGACCGCCTCAAGGACGTCGGCCGATGCAACCTCTCTCCCGAGCGTCCTGACGGAACCCCCGTACGCAGTAGGGCCGATCTCAACGTGGAGCCTCATCTCAGCCCCTGAGCCCCAAGCGGGAGACCCTGCCATGGCGGAGCTGCGCGATCGGGATCCATCAGTAGAGCCAACGCGCTCTTGCGCGTCACGGGCATCGTTTTGGAGAAGTTTTGAGACAGGTCAAAGTGCCGGCGGTGGCCGGATGAACGTCGGCCAAAATGGCATTTCCGGACCCATCATCAGCAAACGGCCGTGAACCCGACGCCCTGGTCGGAGAGCAGGGCGGATGTTTCGTGCAGGTGCTGTATCACCCTGATGTCCTGCGGCTGTGCAGTTTCGTTTTCGGGCCCCGTTGTCTGATGCCGGTCATCTTCTTTGCTGGTGAAGCTGTTTCCCAGTGCTCTGAACAAACCGGAGAAAAGCTTGTGTGCTCGGAGTTTGAAGGTGCAGCAGCAAAATGGACCCACCCAAGCCACGTTTCGGCCCTGGGCTCCATTTCTCCGATTCGCTTCACGTGCTTCCTGCCTGGTGTCTTCTCCCTCTGTTAACCAAGCTGGATCGATACCCGATTGTTGCATTAGAGTCATTACACCACATCATTTGTCGGGAAGACAGTCGGTAGTGTACGGGTACCAACACGGGACTGACAGAATTGCCATCCCGTCAATCTAGAGACTGCTGAAGGACAACATCGTCATTATTGCTTATCGTTAGATTGATGCCCTCGGTTCCTAACCAGCAACAATCCCTCAGCATACAATACCCTGTTCGCCCGTTGGCAGATTCATGCAGCTTCAACGTCGATACAAACGAGCACAACGGCGCTCCTAGTCGGCTTGTCCTCTGACCTTCCCGGCTTCTCGTTGCCTACCCTCGCTTCGGCTGAGATGCGCGATCCTCCTGTACCTCAGTCGCATTCCGAACCAGGCCCTGCGTCTCAAGTCTCCCGAGGGTGGTGTCCTTCACTCCCACTGTACCCCCAACCCGCCTATCATCTCTGGATGATGCAACGTTTAAGAGAGCCTCATCCGGCCAAGCCTTCTTTCCCCTGGTCACATGGTCGTGCCGATACACCTAATGGAGCGAGACCTCCCGCCCGAGGCGAGAAGGCCGGACAGGTGAGGCTGCGCAGTGGGTTGGCGGCCTGCAATATTACCCCGTCCCTTGGCCAACAAACCAACCGGTGGTCTCCCGATACAGCATGCCCCCCGAAGCTGCCTGTTACAAGTAGGCGGGATTGCATTCCGCCGTCATCTGGAAGTGGGGGTCATCCGACGGGGAGCACTATCGTCTCTCCTCCTGTGGTATGCTCGTCCGCACATGCCGTACCTTCGCGCTTCCTACGCGACATCTCGCATCAACTTCCCTCAAACACACCCGCCTCCCCTGGCATCCGAGGCCGACTCAACCGGACGGGTACCGACATTACTCCTTCCGAGATGCCAGGGCCTGTTACCGAGGAATCCACGGGTTGTTTAAGGTGAATATTGGCCAAAATGGGCCGATGAACGCTAACGGCGCTTGTGACTCCAGCGGGCTGGCGCGCTGCGGTTGCGATTTCATCAGGTCTTGCTAATGGCGATGTGGCCCATACAGGCTGATCACAGACGCGGTTTGGTCCAGATGGCCCCTACCTATACACTTTGTCGTCGATCTCTCAGTAACGTTACGACCTCGACCGTTCCCGCCGCAGCCGCAAGCACGGATTGTACCTCGACTGCGTCCCTACCGTGGTACACCCCACGCCAGCACCTCAACCACCCATCAAATGGTGATGGCGGGTCGGAAAGGCGTGCCGATAAGGCACCACCCACCACGATCCGTCCAGATCTCTTCGCCCAGCGTACTCCCCCGACGACTTCAAATGCCGGCGACCGCAAACTCGCTAGCCCTCTGCAGGACCGCCAGCGTGATCACCTGCATGCATCCAGAGGACTCCTGGCGTATTTAGGCTCTGCATCACTGCCGCCGGATATCACACCTGCCTGCAGTACGTGCAATGTCCAGTATAGTGCTCTGCGACAGGGCGGGTCATGTCCCCGGTAAAGCGTTGGCCGATCAAGGACCCATATCCCGGTGGCCATCAGCGAGTCACACCCGTCCGGGGCCTTCCGAGATCCTGTCCCGATGATCTGATCTAATCTCACCAACTGGACTAGATATGACGTCTGTACGATCCATGACTTGACAAGAACTGTTGAAGATCCATTCGTGAACTGTAGTCCGAAGCGGCCTTGGGTGCCCCGGAGTGACACTGAGACACGGTAGCTTCGTTACAATAGAAACGGAGTCTAGGTAAAGGGATAGGGGTGCGTTCGTTTCTACGTCCAAAACCTCGGTCCATCATCCGTGTGCAGGAGCTGAAGCGCATCCCGCGGCTACATACACGACCAAAGTCGCGCCTATGGATTGGCAAAGCAATGCCGCAAACGTACTACAAACTCACCCTTCGTGTAGTTTCAAGAAGACCGTGATCGATGATGGTTGCCGGGGCAGATGCTCTCCCCTGTCGAGCTGTCCTCAGCCTCATCAGACTCTGCCCTAAACCTCTCGTATAAATGATGTAGCTCAGGATCATCACCGCTCGCTTTGCTCTCCGGCTATTGGTTAGTCGTTAATGGAGATATGTAGCACACAACCACTACTGTTCACAGATCTGGCCCATTAATCTGACGCCACATCTTTACCCATCGCCCGGTTCTTCACGCTCGAGTCTATTAATTCGAGAAGCTGTCCACATCCCGTTCACGGGTCCCTCAATCTCACTCTCGGACTCGAAACATGCCAGCCACTCGTAGGTACAAGTGCCATGGAGAGAGCACTGAGACGCTGTTACGGTGATGATAGACTGCCAGACACGACGTGGTGCGGAATGAGCCTCTCCACTTTCCCTTCTCTACCTTACTCTCTCTGCCACCTGGGACATCTTCTATCGTTGGTGATCACATCGTGATAGATTTTGTACTCCCGTCATCCTGCACAACAGTGATTGCATTCCGGTGCAATATCAGGAATGCTTCCAGCTCCTGTCCAGTACACTGTTACTTGAAGAAGACGGAGACGGACGCCGGTCTTGTCGGAGGCTTCCTCTATCCGCTCTTATTATAAAGAAAGCCTGAGGCGGGCTTGGCCTAAGGAAGCTGGCTTCTAGTGAACTGGGGTGGATGATACCGGGTAGGTAGGGTTGCTTAGATGGAGGAAATGGATCAAGGGGCCTAGTTTTATTGTTTTGGACCTAGTTTTGTTGTTTTTACTTTGTAGATAACGTTGTAGTCTTAGTGTTCATGTATTTAATCTGGCTGTTAGTTCTTTTCAGGGGCTAATTATAAAAGTTCACCAATCTACTTTGTTTTCTCACCTACTTTAGGTCCTTCTGCTTGTGCGGTTGTTGAGCCTACGGTATGTCCTATGTCTGCTTCGATGTAGAATACCTTTGTTTATATTGTTATAGGCCTTGCTTGCAGTCAACGCTGTAGCCCTGCCTCCCCCACAGTTACGATCATTCGTGCAGCCACATTAATACAACCGCATACCCAAGGTCACTTCGTACCATATATAGACTATTGAGACTGTTGAGTCCAGTGCACGAGCTCTACCTTTTGGCGTTAACCATCTCCTCCATCTGACAATATAATTTATCTGCTTGTGTGAGTATATGGGTCTGTTTGGTATACTTGAGAGGACGGTCAGGCTCAGTGATGGCGGGTAGATCAAGGCAAATACTATTATATGCTGTACGGGGAGGAAGTGCGCTCCGACAATTCAGTTCAGGCCGGACTGGGTTGCTGCTGAGGCGGGAGTGCCAGGCAGCAGGCTAGAAAAGGAGGACGCGCGGCCACTACTACTAGTCCGTAGCCAGCTCCTGGACGCGGAAGTCAACGACGGCATGCTTACGACCGACGTTCTCCCCAGAATCCAAGATATGCAGACACTATACAGGCTGCACCGGTTCCTGGTCCCGCTATTACCGCGCTTCCTCGAGAAGCGGAACTTTGACGTCATGGGCGCCTACCGGGCTGTCCATGCCGTGGTAGTTCCGTAGTGCCAGGGGTTGCGGATCACGGAAACGCTGGTGGTGTATATAAAGGAGTTTTCGCTGAACTTATTATGCTGAGTAAATGTATACATACAAAGGCAGCTTCATATTGGTGCCCCAAACCGAATATTTCCTCCAAAGTTCCCGCCCAAACCGCCTAGCCGCATCAACGGCTCAACAGCCCCATAAGATCATGTCCAAGCAACATCAAAGTTCTCACTTTGGAAATCTGAGCGCTTGTGAGGATATCAGCGGGCGTCCATGCGCCATTCTATATACACGTGCGGCTACAGGCCTGCTAGTCCCAGCCATAGTTTACGTGACCTTGGAAACCCGCCGTCACAGCGCATGAAAATCGTCCGTGTGCGCGAGTCGGAGTCGGTCCACGGCTTTGACACCGGACTCGGTCCACGGCTTTGATATCGGACTCGGGGTTTGGACATAAATGTCGAAGCTCCTCACCCCGCCGCCTTCCCTCTGCTGCCTGCGAAACCTTATTCCTCCACCAGCACATCGTCCCTCGGATGAAAATTAGGGGTACAGTGCTTCTTCGAAGCTTTTGACACAAATACCCCTGGCGCAATAACTGCTTTGTCTTCCCTTGCCAAGCGTCTTGCTTCACCATGGCATCTCCACTCGCAGACACTCTCGATGCACTGGCCCAGAGGTTGGCCGAGACCGCCCAGGCCCTCCGGTCTGGCAGTCTATCTCTTGAGACCGACACGCTGCAGCGGATGGGCCTGATCCAGGCCGGTACCGACCTTGTCGGCGCAGTCAGCCTACCCCAAGACAAGCTTCTGCTGTGGCTGCCACAGTTTACTCACATCACCTCCATCCGCTTGTTCATTAAGTGGAAGGCATTTGAGAAGATCCCCACCGGCGATGGCGCGGATACTTCGTACGCCGAACTGGCTGCGAAACTGAGTGCCGACGTGTCGTTGATCAGTAAGACATGCTTCGTCTCTCACTCATCACATCCAGACTTTGGCTCATAGCGCTCTTAGCACGTATCGCACGACCCCTCGTGGCCAACGGCACCCTCAAGCAGACCGGCGCCGATCGCATCGCACACACGGCCTTCTCCAAGATGCTCACCACTCCCAATCCCATCTGGGCCATGGCGCAACTTGTGTAGGACGACTACTTATCCGTTACGACCCTGTTGGACAGACCAAGCTTGTTAACCAACACACCACCACAGGTTCGATGACCAACTGTCCTCCTACGTCGCCATGCCCAAGTATTTCGACCAGTTCGGCCTCGCCACAGAACCCAAGGACCGCCTGCAGACCGTCCTGGCTTTCTCCGAGGGCCGGCTCGGCTCGACCGTCTGGGAAATCATCAACAGTTCTGAGCAGCACCTCAAGGTTTCCATGCTCGCCATGGCCGCGGTAGAAGAGCAAATGCCCGCATTGGGGTCCTATGATCTCAGCTGGGCGGTCGAAGAGGCGCGCAAGTCTGCCGATCGGGTGCTTGTGGTCGACGTCGGTGGCGGCAAGGGGCAGGCGCTCAAGGGGATCTTCCAGGCCACGCCCGGACTTCCCCGGCACCGGTGTGTGCTGGAGGATCTGCCCGAGGTGGTCGAGACGGCCGGCCGGGACGATGCCGAGCTCGCCGATGTGCAGATGGTCGCCGTGGACTTTTTCAAGGAGCAGCCTGTCAAGGGTCAGTCTACAACTAGTGCATACATACATTAGCATTTCGTTCTGGGAGTGGAGTGAGCTGACGGTTTTAGGGGCCCTGGTGTACTACATCCGCCGCTGCCTCCACGATTACTCTGACGAGGAATGTGTGAAGATCCTGCAGCACATTTCGTCGGCCATGGTCGCCGATAGCAGGCTTCTGATTGTCGAGACGCTGCTGGGCGACCGGCCATCGGCGCTCCAGGCGGCCATGGACATGGCCATGCTGACCATCTCTGGCAAGGAGAGGACGCTGGCAAACTTTGAGGATATTACCGGAAGGGCGGCGCTTAAGATTACCAAG
Source organism: Achaetomium macrosporum (assembly GCA_033296875.1). NCBI lineage: Eukaryota > Fungi > Ascomycota > Sordariomycetes > Sordariales > Chaetomiaceae > Achaetomium > Achaetomium macrosporum. The sequence continues at coordinate 79,785 of MU860074.1, forward strand.
GTGTCTCAGATTCCGGGGGGCAGCGCTGTCATCGAGTGTGCTCTGGCTTGATGGGAGCGGAGGCGAAGCCAGCAGCCGTTTTTGGTAGCTCCTGCATTCACCCGCTCTGAAGCTAAATCCGAGTGAAGCATGAGATGAGTTCCTCTGTAACGGTGTCCAGTGATAACTCTAAGGTAGTTAACGCCCATTACCGGTGAGTCGCGCGCAGTCCATTGCGACGCGTTCTCGTTAAGCTCGTCATCGATCTTTTCTACAACCTAATATGCCTCCGACTTCAAGGGAAGCGAGCGTAATCTTAGCCTTGAAGCCTTTCAAAACGAAAAAAAGTTAAGGCTGCTGGTGGAAAGACTCTGGTGTGAGTAGTAGCAAGCAGCGCTCTCAATAAGTCAAATAAGTCAAGTCTAGCCGCCACCTTGCCTTGACTTTGACTTACTTGCATGCACTGACTTGAACTTGGTGGGCCTGTCGGGCCAAATTATTCCGTGCGGTGCAAGAGGCAGATCAGTAGTTGGGCCTGTGAGGACCAGCGAATCCCTGGTGTTGTATGTTTTTGTATGATATTTGGTGTTGATACTTCCCCGACCCCTTTTCGTTTTTATCCCCGGCGGACAAAGAGAATTGATGGTCGCGATTGTTAACTCGCCATGATACAACATTGGTCATTATCTTCTTGATTCTTCCAATTGATAACAGGTTCAGCCCGACACTGCAGCATGGAGACAGTGGACTAGATCTGTCTCGACTCCTCATATGTGTTTACTCGTTCAATGATCAGGCAGTAGCGGCACAGTGCGAGAACATACCAGGATTCGCAGCTTTAGACCCACTCAAGCCACAATTGGCCAATCATAACCCCGCCAACATTTTCATTCCGAACCGCACGCATTTCCCTTCCTCAAACCGAGCGTGACCTACCGACATCGACACACCGTCGAGCCTCGCTCCATCGGAGGCCACAACCACAACAGACTATTTTACACACAGCAACCATGAACCGGCACGCCATCCGGACCGCCCTCGGGCGCGCCGGACCGGCAACAACAACAACAACGCGATCACGATCAGCCCGCTGCCTCCCCAACGGAAGCACGCCCACGCCGATCTCCTTCTTTTCCTCCCGCGCAGGCGGCGGCGGTGGCGGTGACGACAGCCATAGCGACGCAGTCAAGAAAATCGTCCAGCTATCCGACAATAACAACAACAGCCCAGCCCCATCAGAAGGATCAAGATCAGGATCCAAAGCACAAGACTCGGAATCGGGCCCGGCCCGCCGCATCCAGAGCAGCGGCCCCATCGACGCCCGCGCGCTGCGCGTCTCGCCTACGGCCGCGAGCGCCTCCTCTGCCCCCAAGGTCCTCAACCTGCGCAGCCTCCGCGGCCGCGGGACGGGACTGCGGAATCGGTTGTCGCCTGTTGCGCGTCCGGGTGGGCTGAATGCCCGCGCCGCCGCTGCGCCGGGAGAAGCGGGCGGGCCGGGCGGTGTGGCGTTTGGTCGGCCGGGGCTGGGGGGTGCGCGGAGTGGATTTGGGAGGGCAGGTGGGAGGTTTGGGGGTGGTTCCGGGAGGGGAGATAGGCCGGGCGGCGGCCGTGGAAGACGCGGGTCGCGGGGCCGCGGTGGTCTTGGGGTGGCCCGGCGATCGCAGCAGGATCTTGAGGGCAAGGGCGGTCAGTGGAGTGACAAGGTGGTTTTGACGCCCGAGGAGCAGGCGGTGATTGACCGGCTTGAGAAGGGCGAGGTGGTGCCGTTTACGCCGAAGCTGACGCGGGACTCGCTGAGCGGGTACGGCGCGGCCGTGGCGACGGACGCGGCGCTGGGCCAGGTGGAGACGGCGATCCGCACGATGCGGCTGATGACGGGCGGCATGGCGTTCAATCCCGACTCGGGCGTCACGGCGGATCTCACGGCCATCCAGAGGAAGTACGAAGCGCACATGCCCTTCTTTGTCCACAGCAAGGAGGAGAAGGCGTGGATCGAGAGTGCCAACCCCAGGCTTCACGTTGTCGGGCCCGATGCTGCGACCAAGAAAGCTATTATCGACACCACACTCCTGGGCAAGTATGAGGCGCCAAAGTTTGCCGAGATTAGTGATGTCAAGGGCACCATGGCCGCCTACCATGCCCGGACCTTCACCTACAAGGCGTCGGATTCGCAGAAGTTCATGAACAAGGTGCTGTCGCTGTTGCCGGGGCATGGCGGTTCCGCGCCCGGTGCTCAGGCTCAGGTCAAGAAATGATAGTGGGAAGAGGAGATATATGACCTTCAGGACGAGTCCCTGTCCGCCTCAGGGCCATGAGCTCGATGTCTCTATATGTAACAATACCGTACCCGGCCGCGATGTGGTGTTTTAGTTAGTCTACTTGTACAGAGGTATCTATCCTTTCTTCATAGAGCGCACACAAAGATTTCTATTCCCGTCCAGGTCTTTTTTTGCCCTGTTTTGCCCTGCCCTGCCCTGCTTAAGCACAACCCGTCTATTACCTGAAGGGCTGTCTGTCTCAGCTCGCCCTCACCATGATTTGCTGCACCACCTCCTTCTCCTTGGCCAGAATCGCCTTCATCCTCTCATCCTGCAGCTTCTGCAGCTCCTTCTTCAACTTATGGAAGTCATCGCTCAGAATGACCCTCTCGTCGCGCCACTTCTTGTGCGCCTCGGTCCGGCGGTGCGCCTCGTCCCGCACCCGCGTGCGCCAGGCCTGGCAGATGTCCTTTGCCCTCTTGGCCAGCGCGTCCGCGCGCTCGGGCTCCACCGTCATGGTCAGCTCCAGCGGATTGTCCTTGGACGGCTGCGGCTGCTGGTTGAACTCGTCGGACCGCTGCACCGCGCTCATGATCGGCTTGACCGACCCTTCCTCGAACGCCAGGATGCTCCACCGCCGCCCGCCCAGCGGCGCGACTGTCGCCAGCTCGCGCAGCGGGAAAGTCTGCGACGGGTTCTTCTTGTCCGGCTGCACGGGGATCGCGCCGATCGCGTCGGCGTTGAACCGCCCGCCGCTCCGCAGCTTCTTGAGCTCCTCGGTGTAGCGCTCCTCGGCGCGCTCGAAGGCTTGGATGAGGTCACTGAAATCGTAGGGATCTAGTTCCGGTTCGGCGTTGGCATTGGGGCGCTCCGCGTCGGTGGCATCGTCGGCTGTGGTGGAGGGTTGGTTGTTGTTGTTACCGTTGTTGCTGCCCCTGGCTTTCTTTTTCAAGCATCTGGATGTGCTCGAAAACGGCCTGCTTATCGAGGGGTTCCATGGCATTTGGCTGTGGCTGACGGTGTAGAAAGCAGGTGTCGGTTGGCACCTCACTGGTGTTGGTTTATGAACCAAGGACGGAGTGGTCCTGCAACTGTCGCGTGAGTTTGCATTTTGAGTGGAATGGTGAGCCATTGGTTGCTGGACGGACCTTAGCGCTTTACTAGCGGCTGCATTGCTGCGTAATAGACTGCCAGTGGCTCGTAAGCATCGCATTGTGTGTCTCTGTTTTCTTGGTTGAACTTTTTGCATTGAACCCGATTGAGCTTTTGTTCTGAATCCGGGGTCCTTATCAGTATCGACAGGCCAATCAGATGGACCCCACTCAGCTTCAGCTGATGGGCTCCTGTAGCGAAGATGCGGGTCATGTTTTCCAAGGCTGCGTGGCCCAGTGGTTAAGGCATCTGCTTTACAGGCATTCGGTGCTCAGTTTCGCAGAGGATCGCAGGTTCGAGCCCTGCCGCGGTCATTCTTTTGCTCTGCGTGCTTCAGCACTCCCTTTGTCATCTCGTCTGGTCCAAATCTCTTATGCATTGAGCTCGAGACTACCTCGATGAGCCTGGATAGATCTCAACGCCGGGCCGTAACTGAATCTCATCTTTTGGCTATCCTGACAGCTCCGGCTGGTCAGTCAGTGAGCATTGAGCGGGCGAGCTTCCACCTCCGCTCATCTGCTGATGCCCAGGAAACAGAACATCAAAACCATGGTCAATAGACAAACGACTCCTTCTGAATAGGCGCTACCCAGACAAGATGAGGTACAGAATAGACAGGCCCGATAACTATAAGCGTTACTAATACCGTTTTTTATTGTCGACAAGGCTCAGCCCCCACACACCACGGAAAGCCACAGCTCAGGGGTAACCGGGTTTCCAACTCTTCAAGGTGACTCTCCGCCATCATTCGAGTCCTGACAGCCTCCAGACCACTCCATTGATGTGAATACCTCTGCCTGATGACCAAGGTCCACCACCAAGCCCCTTATTCCAGCCAACCCCATTACAACACTCCCTCCTCAGCATGCATCCCATATTTGGAAAGCCCCCAGCAAGCAGCGATGACTTGCAGTTACATAGATTTGCACGTGTCAAAAGTTCTTGCCCGAAAATGTTTCCAACCCCGGCCTGTCCTTTCCGTGACTCCGGAAACGAGTCCCTGTGCCCGAAGAGTATGTTCAGTCGGCGAAGAGATGGCCGGCTGGGCGCTCGATTGTGCCGACTCCGTTTCCTCCGCATCTGCCCATCTCACTCTTTTGCCGTCACTCTCTGCCCTGACAGTCGTGTCTGCGGCCTCAGTCATTTCTGCCTCCTCTGTTACATTGGCGTCGTCAGTTGCTTCTGCGCCCTCAGCTGCTCCGGTGTCCCCAATCAGTTCTACATCCCCGACCACTTCGGCGGCCTCAATCACTTCAAACGCGACCTCACCCAAGTCCGTGCTGCCCTCCTCCGAGTCGTCACCCGCTGCGATGATCACATCGTTGTCTTCAATGTCGGCGTCATCGTCAACCACTTCGTCGGGGTCGATGTCCCCCTTCCGGATCCCCATCGACGACTAATTGACGGTGTTCCCACAGAGCAGACATTTGACCGGCTCCGTCCATGTCTTCTGCCCCCCGACCACTCCTTCGCGTAGGTCCTTGAACTCTATCAGTGGTGGACCCATATCTGCTGTCTTCAGCGACGCCTCGAACAAGCCTTCCCATGGCCGCGCGCTCTCGCCATTAGCTTCCGGGCCCTTCTTCCGTGGCCGGCCGGGTTTCCGGCCTGGAGTGGACTTGCTGGTGCTGGCGCCCAACGCCTGCTTGTCCGGGGTATCTCTTGTCGTCGTTTCGCTCGTCGTGCGCGCCTGGTCGGCGGGTCGCATAGGGAGGGAATCTTCCGGGGCGGCCGGTGCATCCTCGTCGTCCGCCGCCTGGCCAACTTCGACGTTGTCTTTGGTGCTAACGACAACGGCATCTGATGGCCCGGCCTCAGCTTTAACGTCGATCGAGTGTTCCGTGGAGCCGTCGGCGCCGGTTTCGGTGGGGCTCAACGGGCGCTTGCCCTCGTCCCCGGTCTCCTCTTTCTTGGTCGTCGCGGGAGGTGAAGGGGGCAGGTGTGGTTTGTCGGCGCCCAACCGCTTGTAAGTTGCCCTGAGCGCGTCGTCGATGATGCATTGTTCGTGCATCCACTTTTTGCATGATTCCGTCGTGCAGCCGATCAACATCTTATCGGGATTCCCGGGGGTATTGCAACTGCAAACCAGCTCGACAGACTGGGAGCGTGCGAATTAGTATGGCAATGTGAGTGAAAGACTGCGGGGAAGGCCGTTTACCGAAAGCTCGTAGGTCCTGACGTCAAATGCTTGCCTCCAGTACAGCGCGTTTTGTATTTCGTCGTCATTCTCTTCGTACCATTGCTTCACGTGCGCCTGCGATGTCACGCTCACGACATTGATAATGTCCACTGCCAAAAGTCAGCGATACTACGGTACCAGGCCACCCTCAGGGGTGCTTACTGTGGTTGGAGGCGATTAATTCGTTCATGCCGTGGTATGGTTGACGACCCTGGACTGTCTTCTTGCCGTCATGCGTCCCTTGCGGGAGCTCGTCGGGCCAGTACATCCAGTAGACCCGCGCATACACGTGGTGCTCGTCACTTGCCCGGATCTCCAGGATGCGGGCAACCCAATCGTCATCCGACTTCTTCTTAGGCTGGACCGGCTCGTTGTTGTTGACAGCTTTCTGCCGCTCGATGGTCGAGTCATTGGCAACGTAGATAAAACCTTCGCTGAAATACTTGATTCCATTAACTATGCGACAGGGAAGCACGAACATGTTAGCCATTTTGTTCTCCGACTCGGGTGTATTGCATGAAAGCAATGTAACTTACGGACGAAACTGTTGTATCTTGTCATGTCTGTCCATTTCTTGGACGGCTCGACCTGGTACCAGAGATCCATTGTCTCGTGTGTTTTGAACTTGCCGCAGGGCGCAAACGGCGACAACTGCAGGTGCGCTTTCTGCGCTGCATCCTCTTCCTCGCCTGTCTCGGTTCGCCGACGCTTCTTTTTCTTTTGATCCTTCTCCTTTTCCTTGGGATCGACGATCTTGATGGAGAACGGGCACTCAGCCCGGTTGTCCTCGGGTTCGGCCCTGGGCCTCTTGCGCGCGGATGCCATGTCTGCTGGAAGGTTGCGACGGCGTGCTCCTTGACGCGTCAGCAGCTAGGACGCGAATGCGGCTATGTCCTGGATCGTAAAAGTGTGTCGAATACAGATTAACCAGTGTTCAATGGGGGATGCTGCGGATGAAGCTGGTTGAATTATGCGCGAGGGTTACGAGATGCGTCAGCTCGCGAGGAGTTAGGGTGGCCCCAACCGCGGCGCGGAGGAGTTAGGGGAGCGTAGGAGCGAGATGCGGTGGCTGGGGAAAGTGCCGACGGAGGGAGGGGGGGTCAGGAGCACGTCGCCGGGTGTACCTGACGGTCGCTCCGAGGCGCAAAGGCGATCGCGACCTTCAGACGACTTCCCCGGAGTCTAATGCGCGATGCTCGTGCGTCAATGGACGACGGCAGCTGATAGCTGATACTGCACAGTGTTGTCGCAACAAAAAGATGACAGCAAAATTTCTGGAATCCGCGCCCGCCTCCGAGCCCAGAAAAGCAACCTGTATGGGGCCCAGCCACGTGATTAAATATGGGTTGTTAATCCCACGGTGTCGGCCGATAACACCACGAGCTTTAACTGCATCCGCATGCACGATGCTTGCAACGTAAAGTTGTTACGAACAGTACATGCGACTTAGGCTTGTTCCAACTATTCTCTCTGAGATATGGGCCGATTGTCTGAAGCTCTGTGCTTGTTCGCCCTGACGAACTGACGGGTCCGTCCGGCTGCACCCGAGGCCAGCGGTTTCATGATCTGACGACGCCCCGACTGTGGCTCTCATTGGTAGTGTTGCTGCCCGATGCGGTTAGAACGTGTTGATTTATCAGATAATAATGTAGAGCTACGGAGTGGGTAATCTGGGATGAGGGGAAATGCTGTGGCTGGGCAATTGGTCGAGGCGCTTCGGCACTCATTTGACGGCCGTGAAGCTGACAAAAGCATCTTGACCACTGAAGCCGTGGTTTGCCGGAGGATAGATTAAGACTTCATTACGGAGATACATACGTACAGAGTAACTGTTTGCATTCCATGCTCTGGCTCCCTTTCACTTGAACAAATTACATACTAAGCCCGCATTCAACAAGATGTAATAACGTCCATCCAATCCGTCAAACCAACACACCAGATAATACACCAACCAACACAACAAACGCCGTTGCTATGCATGACCACACATACAGAACGAAAACTACCAGGTACACTACAAGCTCCATCATGGATCAGTATCTTCGTCATAGGCATCCAGGATCGCCCTGCTCTCTTCGTGGCTGTCCCTCGAGCGCTCGCCCCGCGCGAGCTTGAACCCCTCAATGATCTCAGCGAGCCTCTCTCCCTCGCCCCTGCCTCGCTCTACGTTGATGCACCACATCAGCGGCGCGGGGAGCCCCACCAGCCCAGCGAGGAACCAGAACGCCGGCCGAATCTCCCCAAAGCGATCGATGATCGCCCCGACAATGGCAGGGCCAAAAACGCTCGATCCCTTGTCCGTGATGGCATACAGCGCGTAGAAAGCGGCCTCGGATCCGGGCGGGATCAGCTCCCCGTAGAGCGAGCGGCAGTAGCCGCTCAGGCCGCCGAGCACGAACCCGTAGACGGCGGCTAGGGGATACATTTCCCACGGCTGCTGGAGGCCGAAGACGCCCCAGCTCTTGACGAAGGGGAGGTAGCCCATGAGACCGTAGAGGGGGATGATCTCGAACAGTGCAATGCACGCGAGGATGGTCTGGTGCGCCTGCAGGCGGAATCGCCGCGAGATGAAGGACCAAGAGAAGGCGCCGGCAATGCCCGCCGTCGTGGAGATCACGTTGATCATGCCCAGCGCCCACGGCTCCATGTGAAGCTGGGTCTTGGCGAAGAGGATGGCCGTTGACGAAGTCGTTGCGATGGCGTCCGACAGAAGGAACCATCCGCCGAGGAAGAGCACAATGTCGATGAGTCGCCTTGCTAACTGGATTGTGCGGAAGAGGGACTTCCAGGCGTAGAGCGTGTAAGAGATCCAGGCACGCACGCCCTTTTGGCTTGACGACGACTGCAACGGGGGCCCTGGCCGGGGACGCAGCCACATGGCCGCTGGGATGGTAAACACCGCCCACCAGGCTCCAATGACGAACAGAACGACGCGCTGGGACCATGTGGTATTCTTCATGCGGATGAGGATGAAGATGGCCACGCATTGCAAGAAGAGGCCGGCGATGTAGCCAATGCCGATGCCCTTCGCTGAGATTTGCGTAGAGAGGGTAAGCTCCTGCGAAGTCAGCTCCTCGCGCGTTTGCACCCGGGACATGGCGTGCCCATTCTCCAAGGGATCTCTGGGCAGTAATGCCGCTGTTGAGTCGACCATTGTCCCCTCGCCCTGCACGTCTCCATGGTGGGTTGACCCCTGACCATTCGGGGCAGTTAAACCAGTGACCACCGCCTCTTGGTCGCTAATTTCCGGGTGGTGCCTGACAAGAAGCGGCAGGAATGAATTCAGAAGCACGAACGAGGCGCCGAAGGTGGTATTCGAGATAATGGCGAGTAGCGCGCCGAAGAGGTACACACTCTTCGACACGAAGATGTAGAGCATGACGCACGAGCTGCCAATCCACGCAAAGGTGAGCAGCAGCTTCTTCCGGTAGTTGCCGTGGTCGGCGGCGCAGCTTACGCTGACAACCAGAAGTGCTTGTAGTAGCACGCTCACACTGAACGTGTACATGGCGAAGCTCGCCGTGTTGATCTCCATGCCCAGGACATAGACAATGCACTGCCCACCGTCCTCAAGATCCTTCCCATTGCTGGGACCGCAAGGCGTCTTTCGGTCGGCAAGGAGGACACCATTCTCCCTTGCAAGACTCTCGAGCAATATTGGGATGAAGGAGCCTGTCTGCTAGTCAGCGCATGCACTTGTGCCGATATGGATGGAGCGGCTTCGGGTGACGGTGTATGCGGTGGGATGTGAGAATCGGGGATGGGCAGACGTACTGATTCCTATGTCAAATCATCAGCTTTGAAACAAATTGGGGGGGATCAATATGTTTTCTTCCTACCGCAAATGACATAGACCTCGGCGGCGAAGGCATACGCATACCATCCGGCGAGCTCCTTGGAGCTTGTGGGGCGGGTGTCTTCTCCGGGATAGCGCGCTGGAGGCATGCCGAAGCTGCTGCCGCTGTTGCTCCTGCTCCGGCTGCGACTCTCCATGCCGAGGTCTCCTGGCGAGGCGGTGCTGGATCGCTCGTCGTCGGCCTCGAAGGATGATGAGTACGTCAGAAAAGAGCGTTTTGAAACCTGCGACAGGCGAGACCACAGCCTCGGAGCTGGTGGCGGGCGGTGCACGGGCTCAGTCCTCGGCGCCATCCTCCCCGGCTGGTAGCGGGTCGAGGCGCTAACTTTACCTATCGGCAAGCACCGAGCACTGACCAACAGGATCATCCGATCCCTGCACGACGTCCGGCTGTGGCACCTCGGAGCAGTCTCGACCCTGTTCAGTCACGGACCTGGATGACGGGAGCTTTTTTGCGAGGAGCTGTTCGTTCGTCGTTCGTTCTTTGGACGACCTAGCAAAGATCAAGTGGAAGTTCCGATCAGGCGCGACTAGGCGGAGGAGTTGAGAGCGCATTCGAATCCACGCGATGGTGTCGCCGTCGGGCTGCCGGTCACAGCGGTTACAGCGGTTTCATCATCTTCGTCGGTCCGTCAGGCATACTCATCCATCTGACTGCCGTGCGGGCATCAGAGATCTGGACTCGGCGGTGTCGAGGCCAAGGCCCGAGGTTAAGTACATGCCATGAGCTGGTCGATCAGGGCTCGGATGCCTCCACCGGGCGAATGGGGTTGGTGTGCGTTGGTGTGTGAATCCGGGGAGCATAACCCAAGTGGGTGTGTTGATCCCGAGTCCCGTCATGGCCCGTTGTGGTTGCTGGCCACTTGAACCTTGTGATCAGGCAACGCGGGGGTCGGAGTGTCCCTCATTCCCCTCTTGCAGGATACTACACTACGTATATGCCGCTCCAGGGTTTATGTTATACCCTTACACATCCATTCAAATCCAGGAAATATCTGCCAGGAATGCATATTGACTTGAGCCCGAAGACGTCGGCCTTCCCGGCCGGTGCATACACAGATCGATCCACACCTTCGGCGCCGGTGTCTTTTTGCGACTGATGTCTGATCACGCTGCCAATGGTTACGAGCTAGTTCCTGTACAGCTTGCCGATTGCATAGCAGCTAACCCGGAACAAGGCCGCTGAGTCTGACCAGTAGTCGTTGTACCTAACCGGGCACTTGATTCGGGTTCTGGTCACAGACTCACATTCTTGATCTCCCTGGGCCCATTCCCGCCAAGCCCTGCATCAGGCCGAATGATGGCCCGAATCACGATGTGACCCATTGCATTGCACAACTGGGTTTTCTGGTGTCTTACCAACCACCCATAGCGCTGACAATGGTGGTGATGATCAACAGCCTCTGCCAATGGTGTTGAGGGGCAGTTAGGTAATCCCATCACTTGCTGCCAGTCCCAGATGTCGATCCGATGGTTTGCATAGTGTACTATGGCCCGTATAATTTGGAATACGCTCTAGTTATCTCGTCGTAGATAACTTCAAGCCTCGAATTTGAGAGTTAAACATAATGTTTCCAGCCTCCGTATTATCGCATTTTAAAGCTCAAGTGACGACTGTTGCGATCCTATCAGTGGTATCAGTGCGAAGAAAGAGGGCTAAACCAACACAACAAACTTAAAAGTTCCACAAGTCATAAACAGCACCCGCAAACAGTCCTCATATCTCGAAGAGGAAAACCCCCCTATTTCTTAAACACCCCGAAAATCTTCATCTTCAACTTATCCGCCAGCGAAATCGGCGCCGCCGGTTTCCCCTCGCCCTCAGCCTTGTCCTTCTTAGGAGCGACGTGCTCAACATTGCCGGCGCCGCCGCGGCCGGTGTGGTAGTCGGAGTTGTCCTGGCTGGGCCGGACCGCAGCCTCGGGAATAAGGTCCTTGTCTGCGCGCACCGTCTGTTTCTTGCCCGCGTCGGCGATGTTGGCTGCGCCTGTTGTGGTTTGAGGGGAAGGGTTAGCGGATTTCCATGTTTTCCGGGGCCGAGGCTTGGCGTGACACGTGGGAATTGTGGGGGTGTGGCTGGCGGCAGGATCCGTGATAACACATGCCGCTGCCGTCGCTGTTGAAGTTTGCGGTTTGAGAAACCGAGAGATGGTGATGGTGAGGTTGAGATGGTGCTATTATGTTTTCATTCCTTCCGGGATGAATGATGGGGAATCAGATAGACTCGTACCTCCGCGGCCAGTGCTGAAAGCTCCGTCTCCGTGGCTGCCCTCCTCGCCAATCCGGACCACCTCACCGTCGACATATTTGGTGTCGTCGGGGTTGATGTTGCCAGCGCCACCGCGGCCGTGAGAAACTTCGGGTGTCGACATTTCGGGATTATGCTGGTGGAATGGGAAGAAAGTGCAGGCTCGCGGTTTCTGTTGCGAAGGTGGCTGAAACTGTTACTTTGGCAGCCTGTGTGGGTCGGCTTCAAGGTAAGGTCGAGCGAACGGAAGAGGCTGAGAGAGCCTCGACGGTAGAAGGCGAGGTGCGCCTTATTAATGCAACTCCAGCCGCAAAGTTCAGTAGCCAGCAACCTTGGAAAATGCCTAACATAAATTTCAAGCTGGACAAAGATCGTGTCATGGCCCTCATCCTGCAATGAAGCTGATAACCAGGGGGGTAGATAACGATAAGGCGTGCCAAGATGTGGCTGGACATGCAAGCATGGGTTTAAGACGAAATGTCCTGCTTATCCAGTGTGAAGCTTGCCGTTGACCCCCACGGCTTCCCCGATATAACTACAGGCATTCTCTACATTATCGAATGATTTACAAGGCTGACTTGATCAACTTTCAACTTGACACTTGTACAAGTGACAGTCTCGAGGATGTTGAAGTAACATTTACTCATTCCACAGCATCACACTTGCGATGCTCCGGTTACGGGTCCAGTTACACTTCAGATACGACTACCCGGCTACTGAAGGGTACCATTCGTACCAGGATTCAAGTCAAGACCTTTCCTGTTCTACCACACAGTATTTACAATGCAAGACAAAAGATATGACTTATCGAATCACTGGTTGTCTTTTCCTGAATCCTATAAGCTTGAGCGACAGCAGGCATCAAAGCAATCCGAGGATACAAAGCCTTCTACTCGTATCTTAAGCTCACTTACACATGCAACTATCCGAGCCTGACTTTGCGCCACACCTATGGGGAGGAACACTCACCAAACAACATTACGTACATCTATTGTACATAAGGTACTGTACTGTACCTGATCTGCGCATTGCCGATAGGCCTCGCAGTAGGCGTGACATCCTCACGCCATGCACACACAGCTCCATGCTTTCTTTGCTTCTCGATAGTCGCTTTGCTTGGTAACGTTCTCTGCAGCGAATCTACGCAGGGTAGAAGAATGGAACACTCCATACTTTAATTTAGGATTTTGCCTAACCGCCTGCATATCGCATATGCAGAAGAAACGGGAACCGCGTGTCTAAGGACGTTCAATGACGAGATCTCTGAGGCTTGCCGTTTGGCCAGCCTTCTCAGTTCAGGGGCTGTGACCCTGTTAGCAGCGCGCAAGGGTTTCAAATCCGAAGCATTCAATAACCTTTAGAGTGTGAGAAGAGGTGAGGCTGGGACAACCCATTTCTCACAATTCATCGAGTATTGTCTTTGCAGTGTATGTCTGACTTGCCTAGCCCTGACCAGCCAATCCATGCGCGTAAAGCAGGGCGGAGAGCAGGCTCGAGGAATCTATTCTGTCAACTACCAAGTTGAGCTCTCTGAACAGACAGTCTCGGTAGCTGGCCCCTCCTGTCGAATGTCGAAGTTGCTGCGTGAGGTCCGGCTCTGTCGCAGCTTCTTCATTGACACGACAGCCCGCGCCATCGTCAGATCTTAGCATCCCTCGCACGGCTGAACTCAACCGTATTTGTGCAGGTCCCGACGCCCTCAAGCTCAACCTCCACGACGTCGCCATCCTTCAACCACACCTGCGGGTTCCTGCCCATCCCCACTCCCTGAGGCCTGCAGCAGAAGAAAAAACTTAGATTCAGCAGCCGCCCTTCCACAGATCTCGAACACGGAACCAAAAAAAAAAAAAAGGGCAACTGATCACTTACGTGCCCGTAAAAATGACATCCCCCGGCAAGAGCGTCGTCCCCTGGCTCAAGAACGCAATCGTCTTCCTCACGCTAAAGATCATATCCGCTGTGGTACTCTCCTGCATCACCCTGCCATTCAGCCGCGTCTTGATCGCGAGGGTCTGCGGATCGGGAAGCAGCTCCCTGCTCACGATGCCCGGACCAAACGGCGCCCAGCCGTCGAAGCCCTTGCCGAGCGACCACTGGCCGCCGCCCAGCTTGAGCTGCCAGTCGCGGTGCGAGACGTCGTTGCCGACCGCGTATCCCAGCACGTAGTCGAGCGCCTGGGCCTCGGGCACGTCCGAGCAGGCCCGCCCGATCACCGCGACCAGCTCGCACTCGTAGTCCAGGCCGGTGCCCTGCTGGGCAAGGGGGTGAATTGGGATGGGGTCCGTCGGGCCTGAGAGGGAGGTGGCGGGTTTGTACTGGCGGGTGGTGAGTAAGTGAGTGAGTGCGTGAGATCGAAGAGTGAGGGACTTACGAAGACGACGGGATATTGGGGGATGGGCATTTTCGACTAATGCTGGTCAGTTACTATTCGTTCCGCGTCGCTTCGGTAAAATAAGCATAGATATGCATACCTCCTTCGCGTGCGCGGCGTAGTTCAGGCCTAGACACCGCACGGTCCGGACATCTTCGGGGGCCAGGGGTGCGAGAAGCATGCGGATGTCGGCGACCTGGTCTGTGACGTCGTGCTTGCCGAAGATGTCGCCCTTTACAATGCGCGCTTGGCGGGCCTTGCTGATGTCGGTGACGCCTCGCGGGAGAATGGCATCGCCGTAGTAGGTGCAGCCGTCCCGGGCCAGGAAGCGGACGAGGCGCTTGGAACTTCGTCAGCTCAGGGATCGGAATGTACCCGTCACATCAGCTGAAAACTCACCGAGAAAGAGGGCATGCTGGTTACGCTTCCTATCTAACGTGGCTAACTGATCAGTTCAAGGTTTGGAGCAGTTAGGTTCACAATGCTCCAGTATGTGCCACTTGGCTCCGGAGGTGAGATTGAGATGCCGATGGCGGAGATATTTCGCTATATATCCGCGCCGTCTCATATTGCTTACTCCAACTCTTGTGGAGATCGCCTGGATAATCCACTGTCACCGATCTCAACCCACAGTTACCTCCCTGAATGCATCCGGCACTAAACAACGGAATCCAAAAGCCGGTAAAGCTTTCGGTTCAGTTATTCCACCAGCCACCATCTTTAGCGCCCCGTGCTGCGTTGCCGAGCTCGGCACTCCGAGGCGCAGGCCCGGTTGGCTCGGCAGTGCACCCCTAACCGGCCCGGCCCGTGTCGGCTCGGGCGGATGGCGTGCCGAGGCGACGCGAGTTTGACATCAATTTTTCTGGTTTGGCGTGTTCTCCTTGTGAAGTAAACCACCTCTGACCTAGTCGACGACACTGCTCTGTGCATCGTATTCCACCAGCAAAATGCGTCTATCAGGCCTTCAGAGAGAGGTCCTTGCCCTGTACCGGTATTGTCTTCGCGAATGCCGCAAAAAGCCAGCAGCAACTCGCAAGAACTTTCAGGTGTTTGCGAGACGCGAATTTGAAAAGAACATCAAGATCGACAAACGGGACTTCGGCGCCATTGAGTTTTTGCTGCGCAAAGGCCGGCGGCAAGTCGACATCTACTCGTCCCCAGGGGTCAAGGACATCAAATAGCATTAGGGCCGCTCCTTCTCATTACGGAGGTTCCATCACAGACCTCGCCACTGCAACTATGATGGGCGGCGGTAACCGCGGAAGCAGTCCAGCACGCCTGCCTGTACTGCTCGGAGGCACCTTAACCACTGGCACTGGCAATGCGAATCTGCTCGATTCGGCCGTCTCATTTCGGTGGCTTCTTTCCTCCCTCCCTACCTACGTCTCACTCAGACTCACCTCTCCGCGTGCTCTGGATCATCTCCGCTCCGAGCCGCCAGGTTCCTTTGGGTTCATGCACCATGCCTACAGCCGGCTTAACTTAGAAAGGACGCCCGCACCATTTCCCGAAGATCAGGCTTGCGTCTGCCGATCCCGCCAGCTGCAACTTGGCCCAGCGCGCCGTGGAGCTTGTTGTGCAGGAACCTTTGAGCGAGCCTCTGCAGAACCTCCGACGCACACACCGTGTTCACGTTCAGCAGAAAGAGAAGAGCAAGCTTTGTTTTTCCATCCTACGAGGTTCCGATTGCTTTCATGGCGGCCGTTGTTTAACTAGTCCCGCGATACGGCCGGGTGCAAAGCAGCTTGCAACGTGTCAAGGCATTTCGACCCATGATGCCTACCAGGATAGGCTCCCAACATCCACTGTCCAGCCACACTCGAGTTTCAGAGCTCAAAACGGACGGCAGAGGCCCGAGGCCGAGCCGCACCTTGCTATCGACGGACAGACTGGCGGTGTCGATTCGGATCAACCAGGACAATCTTCAGACGTTGCGGAAACGTCACCAGGAGGTACTCGCTATTCTCTCTTCCAAAAGCCGGACCGTCACCAGGCACCACCTGATACCGAAACACGGCTAGGTCCCACTGCCCGGGACCTCGACAAGCATTCTGAGCCTGTAGTGAAGAGTGCCGGTCCCGGCCCCCCTCTGACCGCGGCAGAATCACCTGCACCTGCACGTATAATACAAGAGCTTCCGCCATGTCGACATCAGGATCGGCAGGTTAGGCTCGGAATCACGCCTGTTAATCAGAGGGTGATCCGGAGAACCAGGAATTTCAAACAAGCTGGAGATTATACGCCCCTCCGCGGACGGCTCAGACGTTCCAGAACCTTTCTTCTCGACGAGAAGCTGTGGTCAGGTCCCGTGGTCAGCAATAAAAGACTGGGCGGCAATGCGATAGACTACCATGAAAGCGCCACGAGACTAGGCTCCTCCGTGGCCACCACTTCGATGGGTAAGAGGGAGATGGCTATCTCAGCGTTGCCTGCGCCACCGATAGTCCCGAAAGCTCGACGTGCTGGTACCGCCCCAGCAAAACCAGGCCGGATTCCTCTTCGCCGGCTCCCTACCACGATCCCCGAGGGTGAAGAACCATCCAGCCCAAAAGTGGAAATGCCTAGCCACCCGGTCTTCAATTCTCAGCGCAGCAGCGGTGATGTCGACCCGGAACCGAGAGCCGAACAGAGCAACTCTAACCAAGCGGCCTCGGGCGTCATCAGACAAACTCTCAGGAGCTCACCGCATCTTCCTGCGATGAGAGACCGTGTCATGAGCGTGTCATCATCTCCTCAAACGAGCTCCAACGATGTCACTCTCGAGGTGGAGTCCGTGGAGAGAGAAGAGCCTCTGTCGAAGGCTGGGCAGTCCCCTTGTCAAAGCAGAAGACCAGATCGGAAACCATCATTCCCGTCCGAGAGACTCCAACGTGCCGCCATGTTGCGACGCCAACGTATAACCCAAGCCATGAAACAGAACACCGGAACAACAGTCGCCCTTCGCGCCTTGCCAGAGCCAACACTCAGCACCCCTGAGCCAAGCCCGAACAGGGCACGGGCACCGGGCGCAAGCCGTCAGCGTGTGTCAAGACCCGTTGAGGAAGGAGTTGAGAACGGGTCGCCTGAAGACGACAAAGAGATTCGCGACCTGGACGTGACCAGTGGCCTCCAGCTCAGTGTGCGCGGTACTCGCAGGCGCAGAGTTCGATGCCCTGTTCCGAGAGAAGACGGGCCTAAGTCTGCGCCGGTTTCTGGCCGATCTGGCCGATCTACAGAGACGGACACCAGGAACTGATGAGTGAGAAAGGAGTTGGGAAGTACTTGCCGCCGGAAGATGACAGACAGTATGAGCCACGGGTACGCCGTGTTCAAGGGGCCTTGTAATGTCGGTTTCCGAGTGATTTAGGTTACAGAGACAGCTTCCATCTTTTGAGCAGCAGCTGGGCGGGATTGGAGATGGGCTAACTTGAGGAGACGAGATTGATGCCTTCCGGAGGCAAGAAGAGTCTATTTGCACTAGTACACAAGTTAGGTATTGCCAGTATGCCTTACCTAACTCCATACAAACCACACATGTTTAAAATCACGGAATACCTATACATGTACGAGTGGTCATACAGCTTTGGTTTCGTGAACAGTTTCCTTGCAATAATTGTCTATCATCTACTTTGACAACGAGACCAGGCGGCTGAGTTGAATCGCCCATCATGACGGATCCCACGAGTCCATATCCGGCAAGTACGTATTAAAATGATATGTCTCCCATCCGATCTGACTGATATGCCCATCATGTAGTACAGATAATGCTAGTATGTATATGAGCTTTGCTGGGGGCCCGCTTCTCCGATCAAGCCCTGGCCCGCTGGAGTTTGCGGTGATCTCAGTTCCCTACCCTTTGCGCCGGAAACGGTGGAAAGGTTGAAGGACCCATTTGAGGTGTCGAAACAGTAAGCCGGTGTGGAAGATCGCACTGGTGGGTGTGAACGGTCAACGCCGAGACGAAGTGCTGATCGGTCCGTCATCTACACAATACAGTAACGTGCATGTCGACGACCGTGCCGTGTGTTCCGTTCTTCTGAGAGGCAAAGCCACAGGGGCCCAAGAGACAACCTTACTGGTCCCGTTGATTCCTCCTCATGGGCCGCGGAGTCGGGACAGAGGCCAACAACATCCAATACATCACCTCGGTACTAATGTGGATCATCTCGTTTAGGGGATGGTGTTGTGGTGGTATGTTACCTATATGTATGTACATTACATCTGCGGTACCATAACCAGGTTTCCAGGCGCGGGTAGCAATGCGTCCTGGGTTCAACAGAACGGGAGGCGACGTTCCTGCCAAGGTCCGGCGATACTACCGTGCACCACCGCAACTGTTGCGGATATACAGGACAGATCGGATGTGGTTAGTACGTGCAGTACAAGTACCCTACTTAGCTGCCCAGGCCGAATAGTGCCGTCGTGGGATTGATGGAACGGGACGCAGCCGCGCGCTCACTGGTTGGCAAAGCGGGAGGGCGGATCAGTGGTATTTTGCCGCTGGAAAATGTGTGTGTGTGTGTGTGTGTGTGTGGGAGGCTATCCGCCTCCTCGCTCTTGAAATCCTAGGATCTTTGCCACATCTTCGGGTCATGAGAGAACACTGCTTTGTTCAAGCGCTTTGATAACCTGATTTAAGACTCAACAAGGTGATAGTGAAGTCGTCCCCTCTCCTAACACCCTCCATCAGGTGTCCTGGTCTTCCGGCGGCGAGACGGTACGAGCCGGCTCAACAAAGCGAGACGCGCTGAGAAAGAGACATGGTCTGACAGACCTTTCAGGGCCCCTGCTTTCTAGAAGCTACTCATAATCTAGAAAGATTGTTATCCGGTTAGTTTTGCAATCCAATATACCGCCTGACGCAGATCTCCCCAAACAACCCGACATCCGGGAAACCCGCCTTCTGCGTTGCCACGTCCGCGTCAAGACCGGTGAGGGCGTTTACCCGGGTGGAGATGCTAGACCGTCGGTTGACAGTCGATCAGAGAAGATGATGATCTGGGCGGAGCCGGAACTGTTTGAGAACCAGAACGGAGCATCTCGTCCGAATAAGGGGGAAAAGCCCGTGAGAGCAAGTCAAATCCAAGTCCATCCATTGCAAGAGCTATGCGCGTGCTGTAGAACCTCCACTGCACCAGCCTCTTAGACATGTTCTTCCGGACACGACCGGGGCAGATCCTCATGCCAGGGGGTTTTTATCCACGGTGAAGGCAAGGTCAAGGTCCCGACGCCACGGGAGACACACACACCTTGGCTGAATCCATCCGCTTTCCGGAACGATCGCCCAAGAGAGAGACACAAAATAAAAAGAAACGGACTCGCGACAGTTCGTACCCGGTCAACAAGTACATAAGCGCGATCCCAAGACCGAGGAAATACATAGTACAACATCCCGGGGTATATATTTCGTAGATTACAAGATATTAGCATGCAATCCCATGACATTACAACGCGCGTTCCGGCCGCCTTTTCGTCCCATCCACCACCCTAAACCCCAAGTGTAAGGAGAATGGGACTCCCTAGTAACTGTCCACCGAGCTCGGATGATCCCATCGCCACCTCACCAAAGATTATTGGCGTTGGGGGCCGTGAGGTGTAAGCGCCCTGCAGCTTGCGGGATGACCGCGGGAAGAAGGTTCGGAAGGGGCAAGTGTAAGCAAAGTACACTAGTAAGCCGTAATCTCCAATCCCGAGAAGGACGTGGCAAAGGCTGTAGAGGAGGCGCTAAGGCGAGCACTGGGTAGTAGAGCAGTCGTAACTGCCTTGTTGGCTTTGGGCATCATTACCTAAGAACAAAAACATAAGGGGAATTCTCTACCCATAACATGGCATGACCAAACCGCAACACTGAACAACCAAAGCCAACCTGGCATTGCCGACAGATAGAAGCAACACCGGGGGAGTCAGCTCAACAGTTTAGACGACCTTCTCCTCGTTGATCTGAGCCTCCTTCTCAACCTGGTGGATGTCGACATGGGCGACGGCCGCCTCGTCGCCGTCGATGATCTTAGCGAGCTCCTCGAGCGTGGGTCCCTTGGTCTCGATGTACATGAAGTAGACGAAGCAGAGTTCGAGGAAGATCCAGCACTATCGAGTAGATATTATGATTAGCAAATATAGTTCTCTCACGTTGACTATCACCACTCAATCTGGGACGGCAAGAACTCACAGTGTAGATGAGGTAGAGCTTCCAGGTGTGACCAGGTGGGCCCTCGAAGGCCTCGAAGGCAAGCGGGTTGGCGTAAGTGTTGAGGGTGAGGGCGGCCTGGACCGTCAGGTTCATGATCATGAGACCCTTGGCACGGAGCTTGTACGGTAGGATCTCAATGGCGTAGCCGACGAGCAAGCCAGACCACGCCAGTGCGTAGAAGATGCTGAATACCCAGATGAAGAAGAGCATGGCGTAGCGTGCACCTTCGACACCGTGCTCGTCATAGAGACCCGAGGTGAGCGTCCAGAAGATGAAGGTGACGAACATGCCGCTCGTCGCGGCAAGGAACATGGGCCGGCGGCCGACCTTGTCGACGAGCAGAGCCATAGTAATGGAAACAATAAGGGAGAGACCCGTTTGGCCGGCCGAGAGACCGAGCTTCTGGGTTGAGCCGTGGACACCGGCCGTGTCGTACAGCTTGCTGGCATAATTGGAGATGATGGCGTTGCCGGACCACTGCGAGAAGATACCGAGCGAGATGAGGATGGCAAAGCGGTAGCGGTTACCCTTGGTGCGGAAGAAGTCGAGGTAGCTGCTGCTCTTCTTGGCCTCGAACTCGAGGCGGATTGTCTCCTTGATCTCGCGGAACTCGAACTGGACAGTAGGATGGTTCGCATTGCCGTTCGCATGGTACTTGGCGAGGATCTCGAGGGCCTTATCGTGCTTGTCCTTGGCCATCAGGTAACGGGGCGACTCGGGCACCCAGAAGATAAAGGCCAGCTGGATGACCGAGGGAATAGCCTGGAGCAAGGCGGGAATACGCCAAGCCCAGTCGTTGCCAACGTAGTTGGTGCCGAATGAAATCCAAGAGACCACTGCACCCGGTCAGCTTGCGGCGTTCCCGGACGTAAAGCATGGTCGCGGAGCGGGAGGAACTTACGAAGGGCGCCAACGTTCCACAGACAGTTGTAGACGGTGGTGAGACGACCACGGTGCTGCGGGTGGCACAGCTCGGTGAGAAGCATAGGAGAGGAAATCTGGGCCAGAGAGTTGCCGAAACCAAGCATAACACGGCCGCCCATGAAGGTGCCGAGGTTCTGGGCAGCGGCCTGGAGGACAGCGCCGACAACCATGATGATACAGCCAATGGTAATCGGGATTTTACGGCCAAAGCGATCGGCGACGAACGGGCTACGCGGGAAATCAAAGTCAGCTTCGAGTCGCAGGACCATCCAGGGAGGATCCGGATATACGTTGCCGCACTTACACGATAGGAATGGAAACCAAGCTACCGATCTGGTAGAGCGCGCCGAGGAGACCTAGATCCGAGCCTTGGGGGTCGCCGAAGTACGTCTTCCACGTATCGAAGTTTTGCACGCTGTTGAAGAACATGCTGTGGACGAGAAAACGGCAGAGTCAGTTGGCCTGTAAAGCTAACGGCGTGTCACAGGCCACAGCCGACTCACCCATCGTAGCCAGTGGTGGCAGAGGCAATGCAAAGAACAAAGGCGTAGAAGTAGAGCTTCCGGAGGCCAGGATCCTTCGTCCATTCGACCTTCTCGAACTCGGGCGCCTCCTCCTGGGCGACAATCGTCGCCTCAGCATTGGGCTTCTTCTTCGGTAGGATGCCCATCTTGACCGACCACCCGTGGGTTCTGATGTCGAGGTTGGCTGGCGGCAGTGTTTCAACGGCTCTCGGGTGCGGTGTTCGACGACGTGTTTGACCCGTCTCCTTGGAACCCTGAGTGACGAGAAAGGCACGAGAGAAGGAAACCGCAGATCGGCACGAGGGGTGCCATGCTTATAATGACACGATAGACACCCGCAACGAGTCTGGGGTATGGGGGAGAGCCACAGACGGACGACCGGACCGGCCAAGCGTCCCGGGATGGCGACCGGGGGGGCAAGCAGCCAGGGTCATGGAGAGAGACGGGGGACTAGCCAACTGCAGGGAAGCTTAACCAATCCTCTGCACCTCCGAGAGCTATCCACTTCGGGTGAGCCTCCACTTTCGTATGTAAATAGCTTGGTTCCTCGAGATCCAAAGGCTCATGTCCATATGCAGTGGTACCTCCATACCCAGACTGGGACGGGGCGGCGCGGCAGCAGATTGCCAAACCAGGCTCGCCTGGACAGTGGCCCGCCTCTCACAGAGGCTAATATCATCTCATGAGGAGAGCCATGCACATGATGAAAGACCTGAAGCGCTGAAGGATGGGCGCTGGCGGCTTCGCCAGTGCTGTGGACACAGGGGCAGGGATGGGAAGCGAGTCAGGCAAGAGTCGTCCCAGGCCCTTTCGTGTTCGAGAACCCCAGATCAATGGCGCACGCCAGCTGGAGGCGACGGGAGCGGAACATCGAACCTAACTTCGGCCCCATGTTGATCGCCAGACCTCCCCAAACTTTTCCCCAACTTTTAACGTCCCCGCACCTAGCGCCTCCCCCAGTTCACCCCATGTGGGGGCTCCCACACCAGTTTGCCTGCCGAGACTGGGGCTTGGCGACCCTGGCCACGAGGGGGCGCGCCAGAGGGGATCGGACCGGTTTTGCGTGCCTTGCCGGCCACCCACACAAGCGAGCAGCCTGAGCAAATGAGAGCAGCGTAGCTGCAGCCACTGCCAGCCAACAATTGCCATGACGGTGGAAGCGGACCGATGGTGCATGGGAACATCTTCAAGTGGCGCGCTCTCCTTCGAAATCGCCGAAGCCGCCCCCGATGCCTAAAGCCTGGAGCGAAGAACGGCGCCGATGGCGACCAGCGGCTCCATTGACATCGTCAAATCCTCTGCTGACCTTAGTTGCATTGGGAAAGCACATGAGAGTCGTATGTGCGATTTCCAGGCCGCCATGTGGGGGATTATGCTGGGTGTCCCCAGTTAGGTGCCAGGGGCGGATGCCGGGTACCGTGGCAGATAGATGAAGCGCCTACAGTAGCTGTTGCATTATGCCATGCAGTATCGAGATGGACAGACACACGCGAGACGGCCAGGCGGACATGGCACCACCAGGTGGAAGCCAGGCATGACCCGGCGCCTGGAAACGCCAGCGGCGCCGGGCGTCCGGAGCGACGGAGCACACCAAGTGTCTTGGATTGGAGGCAATTCAGCCGAAGAACTAGGCCCTGTGGGAGAAACTCAAACTGGCAGGACCTGTCAAGGCTGACGCGCTGAGAGCGCCACATGCGCCGTTGGAAACGATCCTCAACATGTGAGCCTGCGGAGAGCCCCGGTGCGCAGACAAAGCCTTTTGTGGGCTTTGATTGGCCGGTAGGAAGTCTGCCCGAAAATCCGAAGGCCAGCCGCCCCGCACAACGGCCACATGTGCACTCTGGAGCCGAAGTCCTGGGGCTCGAAGGCAGCGGTGACTGGCCGGCTCGCTGGTTCGCTGGGACTTCGAGAAGGGCAAGAGGGCCGTTGCGCTATCCAATCCTAATGAGGCGCGCTTGTGCAGAAGCAGCCACGCCAGTCTCGCGGCCGGTCACTGCCTGCATGCGGCTCGCTCTCGGACGAGGTCGGCGACCGCCTTTACGAACGCAGTAAGGTTTGCCAACAGCACATTACCCGTCTTGGCACGATATTTAGCCTAAAAGCGTCGGCTGTTGGCGGTGACGCAGCGCTGGGTCTGAACCGTCCACTGACTGCTTTTTGCCAGTCAGCACTCAGGAGCCTCGAAGTCGGGTCCCAAACTGGTGGGAGTGTAAAGTTAGCTGACTCGGCACCGGTGCCCATGGCTAGCCGCCAATTTTCGGAACGGTAGCCGATCTCGACATTCTTTTGTAGAGTTGTGGGTCTGGACCTCATGATTTGCCTGTATCTGCTCAGATCCATGTTCTTGAGCTGCGGCTGAAGAGTTTGGTTTGAACCAAATCTTGGGTAAGAGCGAATATTGAGGGAGTGTCAAGCGTCGAGAATCGGTGATGCCGTCCACGAGGGGGTCAACAAGTTGCTGGAAAACGGATCTTGAAGGATGGAACTCACTGTGGTAGGAGAGAGGGCAAGCTTGTCAGGCACTTAGAGACAAGACATGTGGATGCCTGCTGCTGTTCATCGCACTTGCCCTAGATATTACATGCAGCAACTGCTGGAGACTGGAACTTTATGAACCGTGACTTCCATCAAAAGTTGAGCCCGTGACCGCAGCCAACTGTCCAATGTTGTAACAGCGGAAGGCGCAATGGCACCCTTATTGCATGGTAGTTGCCCCGCGAGGTGTCGGCCTGCGACCACCACAAAACACAGCGCTCTCGAGTCGGATTTTGCAAGCATCTTTGGACAGATGGCTTGACAATCTCAGATCCGCATGAGGGTAACCATTTTCGGGTAGTCTTCTTGAAGGACCTTGAAGGGACATGCCAGGTCCCGGGGATCTGAAGACGAAAGACGCTCCTCGCCAGCAAGCTCAACCGGGAACGGTGCGTTGCATCGCATAGGCCAACAATATTTCAAGGATGTCGTTAGCACATGATTGCGGAGCCAGGACGGCACCCTCTGACCAGAAAAGACCGTACACCAAACCTCAAGACAGGGCGAAACTCACCAGCATTGTTGCAAATGATGTGAAGGCATGTAGTCTCTGGCACACAGCCTTGATTCCGTGAGCATTTGTGTGGCTAGTGTGGCTAGTGGAGCCGGGTGTTGGACCGTGCCATGTATTTATGGGGCGTTGAGAAATGCACACGGGAATAAAGTCAGTGGACGCTGCAAACATTTTGGGGGTTCTTGTCACAGAGCTCCATACAAATTTTTAAAGTCAATATTTTCAATCTTGAATTTCTATACCAATTAGTATAGTATAGATAACTACTTAGTATTCTGAAGATAGTGTCACAGGCGTTGCCTGCGACATCATGTATGTAACTAGGGTTAGGGTTGCACTGACTCATGTGGTCAGTGCTTGCAGTCAGGGCTGTAT